>DF241851.1:70471-86655 GCA_000507305.1 Breviolum minutum Mf 1.05b.01 | reverse complement strand
ATTTTGGAACATTGGAACTTCCAAAATGTCTCCGACGCTGAGGTGTTTTCTACAATTTGACGCGCAAATGTGCTTTTCGCCACAGCCGCGTGCCATTTTTCACCTGCCCGCGAAACAGCTACCTCCGCACCCGCCGCTTTAGCGAAGCTACTTTTCGAACATCAGGAACCACGACTCATTGAGAAAACACAGCGATTCGCGACGTCACTAACATTTGTCGCGCATGTTGAACTCCTTGCTACTGACTCTACACGCATGTTGATCTTGATGCTACTGACTCTACACGCATGTTGATCTTCTTGCTACTGACATGACTGCTGTGCGACTCTGCTTTTCAACTCTACATATTGTCGGAAGTTAGACTTCTAAACTTCCTTCGAAAACCTTAAAGATGATTCATATGGCAATATTGATTGGTAATCCATGATATTTCCGTTTTAGTAGGAGCTTTTGCAAACAACAGATGTTTAGAATCTCGATGCAGCAAGCCAGTACAAAAGGGATGATACACTATTTGGAACACAGCTCGAATTGTGCTATTATTTATATATATCATATCTCATGAATTTTATATATATATATATATTATGTACATATATACAAAAATACCCGTACATGTTTTCACTGCCTCCCAAGTCAAATGTATATTCAGTATACCCTCCCATCCTATATCTAGCTTTGACCCCTATCCAGAGATTGGCCTCCACGGTCGAGGCCTTTTGGCGCTTGCATCAGTTGGAAGATGTTGCGAGGCGGTTTTTCAACGGAAAGATCGAGAGGGTAGGGCAGTGGTGATGATTTTGTTGGCGCGAATTGAGATTTGACTCGGTCATAGGGGTTTGACATGATTGATATTTTCACATTGGTTTTTTTGGGATGATGACATTGACCTCTCCCGCAAGAGATAATGCAGTAGGGTGGATCCTCTCAGAATGACCTTGGGTAAAGTTGATGAAGAATAGCATGTGAGTAATGCAACCAGGTGTCAGAACAAATCCAATGCCTTCCCCATTGGCGAATTGGATTCTTTTAGCTTCCCAATCCCATCCACTGGGATTTTAAGGGTCGATTTGAGGTCCAACCGTCCAACCCCGGAGTCTTGGGGATGAATTTTCCCCATGCAGGCAGCTCTCAAGGAGCCAAATCATGGACCAGTTCGAGGGTGGCTGTGAGGGGGGCTGGTGATAGGGATTGCAAGAAGCCAATTGGATATAAGGATCCCCGTTAACCAACCAGTCTCGTGAAATATAAGGAGGGTTTTGAGTCCACTGCTCATGTGACATCCAGGATTTAGGAAGGTCTTTTGTTGAGTAGAATGGGTTTTCCACTAGTTTAGGATAGTTTAGGTGTAACTGGAAAACTTTCCCTTTAAGGAAATATGAGGGAAACGAAGGTTCAATGCTTCTGCACTTGTTCATCAGAAGCCCGCCACCAGATGATGAATCCTTTATTCAGGGGCTTATCAGCTCGTGAATCACCATTTTCCTATCTCTTGGGATATCACGGAAAAAGTCACGTGCCTTGTTTGTTATCACAAGTCTCTTATGGCACTAGTTAGTGGCCATTGGGTGTTAACAACAATCACTAAGATAGAAAATTTCCAGATAAAGGTTTCTATATAAAAAATCCCAGATCAAGATTTCTTGGACCTCTCCAAGACTGTAACCTTTTTTTGGTGATGTTTCAACCACTACAGTGACCGTAGGGTTCCCCCCCCGTCGTTCCCCCTCTCCAAAACTGTCACCGCTAGGTGGAAGCTCTTCAGCGATTAGCGCCTTTCGGGCTGCGAAGGAGATCTGGGGCTAAAGGGCATTTGGGAAGGACACCTTTTGGGATTGTAAAGTCCCTAAATGCCAAAATGCTCAAGTTGAGATAAGCCAATTTGTATATAAACATATATTACTAAACAAGTGGAACTGTTGACTCATGTTGATTACAGGCAATTGTGTATATAGTTTATTTGATTTGGCGGGCCCTTGACAGTGGGTCATGAATTCAGCAAGAGGCCCCTATAGTAACCTGGTGTTTTTATGTCCAACATAATTCCTATCACAACATTTGGTCTGGAGACTTAAATAGACTAGACAAGAAAAAACATCCTGCTAAGATCTGTGAGGAATTGGAAGTTTAGGCAATTTGACATTCATAAAGCTATGACTATATGTCAATGTGCGTAACAAAAAAAGTTGCAACTCATGATGAATGCGATGTCTCCCAATATTGTATAGGTCGGCAAAGAGTTGCCAAGGACGACATGTTTTTCAGTTGATTTCATTGTTTTTCGTTGATGTTTAATCCAGCGAGTTTGATCGTCGAGTCACGAGTGCTCATAGGTGATTACGTCACTACTCCAAAGAGTTAGCCCACGTGGGAACAAGCTTTATATATTCCAAACTTCAACGTACTGTTGATGGACAAAATCCTGCACCACCAATCATGATGATTATCCCATTATTTATAGGGTTTTACAGTAACCATCCCAGGTGGTGCAGGATTTTGTCCATCAATAGTATCATTCCCCTAGATGCACACTTTTGCCTAGGCTTTCTCAAGCCTGAGCGTGGCAACTGCTGATGCTCTTGCTGCCGGTGCTCAGGTGTGGCGAGAGGAGGGCTGGGTTTTTTCGCGATGACTTGAGACATCGAATATCTTGGAAGGATCCAAGCTTATGTGTGCATGTCTATTGTGGAATCAAAATCTTCAAGCAACAAGTTGTATAGTTGAGGTTGGTGGCTTCTGACAGCTAAATTTTATTAAATTTTTCAGGTAGCTAATTGTCCGTTCACCGCAAAGACGGGGTACAATTTCCCAGGTTGAGCACTGTTCAGACGACACTCATAGATGATTGGAGCAAGAGTATTCCACCTGTACTCACTTCTTTCAACATTAAAATAGCTTCGATTCTTATCACCTGTACTTGGTAAACCTATGGAATTCCCAAAGCGAACCCTAGCTCCTTTGAGTGTAGTTTTATAACTCGTTCAATCATGCTTACGAATGGTATGACCCACCAAAGTTAGCTGAACAAAAATCTTACTTGGAGGATGAGCCGACTAGTACAAAAAATATACATATTGGACAAGGGTGTATAGACCGGCCAAACTAACCTAGCGTCAACCAACCACTGATCACAAACTAACCTGTGAGCATGCACCTCTACCCCACCCAGGTGTCCAACAGACTCCATTCGCCAGGCATCGGAGATGTTGACTTATCTCATGGCCAGCGGCTACAGCTACGAACAGGTTGGGAAGGGAAGGTTTTGGCATTAGATCGACTCCTTCATAGGTTTCCTTTCAAAAAAGGGCATTGCAAGCCGTTTTCTATGTCTCCCGACTTTCTCCCGACTTTTTGGTTCCCAAGTATTTCCATCAAGAATGACATTGGTGTTTTTGATTCCCAAAGCTAAGATACCGACAACATAAGTTTGATTTAACTCCACTCAAATTTGATTCAAACACAAATTCCATGTCAAAGACTCTCAAGGGCACCCCATTTAGTTTTACCAAGCCAAGGGCAAGTGGTGGCAGCCTGTTCAACACCTTAGAAAGTCCATTGAAAACCCCACTGGGGACCCTGAAACTTGTTGGGGGTTCAGGATTGGGATTTCGTGACCTGACAATGCTTGAAAAAAAAATATGTTCAAAATGGGAAAACCATTTTGTACCGAGCCCCACAACCTTTTTCCCCAAGAAATTCCTGAAGCCTCCGCCTCCCAGGCTATAGTCTACCTGAGTCCTGAGGTGGTGGTCCGTTGCAGTCGTTGGGTTGCAGCTTTGCTTCCAAGAGATGGATTAACAAAAACTGTGGAGGGTAGCATAGAGCATCATGGAGCCCCAAGAATGGATTCTGATGAATATCAACTGCTGTTTTTTCTTTTTGCATGGAGTTGTCCCGAAATAAAAGGAGGTAAAGGATGATCCGGTTGAGAAAATGCCAGTGATATTTTTTCAGATTGCAGGCCAGGTCAGGCGTGTGCCCAAACTTGGCAGCCTGATGATGGCACGAGCTGTTTCATGTATGTAGTGTAACCACCAGCGCAGCTGGAAAGAAAATATTGGAGACTCAGAAGTTGCGTCTTAAATTTGATGGAAGGTGCCCGAAAAGGTTGCTCGGAAGAACAAAATGGAGCTCAAGAATTGACCTTCAAAAAGGATTGGTTATAATCCCCATGATCACAGAAGATTCAATAGTCATTCAGGTTGATGTCTCACAATTTTTGCCAGAACCAAGGGGTTACATTATAACGCCTTATTAACGGACAATAGTGGATAGCAACAACTCTTTTAGCAAGGGGCCCCTGAGTTATACCTTTGCAAATGTGTACAATCGTTGGGATTTGCATGAACTTACAACACGTTTTTGGGGGGCTCCAGGTCATATTCTTAGGGGGTTAAGGGAAAGGTGTAGTTTTGACAGAGGTAGTTCACAGGGCCATGAGCTGTGAGCCACGACATGAAGACTGCGCAGGTGAGTATCTTGGCGCAACTCCAATCTCAAGGACGGTCATTTGATGTTATTTGTCTTTCAATGGAGACATGAGTTGTTGGCGGTGGGAGATGACAGAATTGAATGCTTGCTCCGGGTAACGGCACGTTGTTTTTCATGTTCTTTTCACCCTTCAACGAAAGATTGAATTATGACATGATTTTTGGACAAGCTACCATGAACCTCACACTACCTCATCTTCTAATCTTCCAAGCTTTGACTGAATTCCTGGTGAATTCTTCTCCAAGATCGTAAGCTTGCCATAGGAGACCGCTTGGCTGAGCAATTTTCCTTTCAGGGACAGTCAGCTTCTGAGAATGCTTTGTGGGATGATATGCACCATTTGGAGAAGACAGTCCAATTTGACTTGGATGTAATATACGTGTGTCATATTATGTATATATGTATTTATAATTGTGCACATGTATATACAGCATATGCATGTATAATATATATATTATGATATTATATCATTTGCATACTATGTTTTATATTGGCTTTTAGCCTGGATGATTCATCCACCACCTACCAGCAGACAGCTTCTACCACTTAAAGTTCCATGGGCGGTTTCGGCTGGCCGTTTGGCAGGTAACCTGGGAATCCTAAACTTCCAACCAAGTACCAAGCGAAACCACCAATTAACCATTAAGTTATTATTATAGCAACAGATAGGACAGTCATGTTTTTGCTCCGAGTGATTCCAGATTTCCTGCTTCAGCGCCATGTTTATAGGGATTTATATGCTTGAGCAGGACAAGTTCTGAGTGAATTACACTCAGATCGTATGACAGATTTCCCCCAAAGCTGGGTGTACTAAGGGAAGCCTCCCAAAATGACTTGAATTAAGCTACTTGGTGTTTGGAGAAATGCGATCATACAAGTTACTGAAATATAAAATCTTCTTTGCCCAAATGGTGACGACATTGGTGACCTCACCCCAAGTTCGGGGTTTCACAAATTTCAGGGATTTCGAGGTTGACAAGAGATTGAGATCTGCCCAGATTTTATTGTTTGTTGCTCTTGGGCAAAAGGCAATACGTGATACAAGATCAAGTGACTGCTTTTCAATGTATATTGGTATAACTTAACTTGAAGGTGTTCGCGGTAACTCTGTAAATAATGCTATCAACAGGTAGCTGGATTGCAGCTGCGGAACAGACTTGAACCCATTTATAGTTATACAGTAGTGTAAGACTCGCGGAAGTGAATGGCAAAGTTCCATGAATCGTAATTATTTAGATTGGTTTAACATGTAGATGATATACATATACGTACATATGCATATTATTCATAAATATATCCATAAAAACCGGTGATGCATCCCTTGATTTACCCATCAAACGGTTCACACACAAGGCCTGTCGTGGAGCAGAGTTCCACAGGACATTCGAGACGGAACGGGATGGCTTAGAACTTTACGTTGTCAGACTTGGATGAGTCCTCGGTTTTCAGTAAGTTACAGTAGTCCCATGGGACCAACTGCACTTCTACAAGGGATATATGGCCAAACACTGATCGCTAATGTCAAGGGCCCATCGTTTTAAAAGTGGCTACCATCATGTAGGTTTTTTTGATGGCTCAAATCCATGAGGCTCACCAAAGAGCCAAGAGATTCCTTCCAATTCTTGGGCAGTCCAAATGTGATGAAATGCCATGAAATGCCTTCATATTGTTATGATATTTGTAGGTGAAAGGAGGTTTAAAGCCTGAACAAGGAAAGAAGCCAGGAGCCCAGCAACCTTACTTGATTGCCAAAAGCTTGGTAACTAAGCTGATTCAATGGGAAGGTTTATCTTGGGAATCTTATCACCTGAAGCCGAAGCCTTAATTGGTACACAAATTCAGGATCCACTTTTTGGGATATATCGGTATATAAGATCCCCATCGTCAACTATTAGACGATTACTGTAGGTATGCAGGACTGCCGACCCAAATCCCATTTGGGAGTCTTCACCGTTCCATCGGCTTCAAAAAGTAATGAAAGGGTCTAATTCTGAAGGGTACCTCTTGAAAAATGGAACCTGAAGGGTTGTCAAATAATGAGAACAAAAGGGTGCGCAGGGTTTCCAGGTTCAATACACATCCGGTGTTTGTATAGAGTATGTATGAGTATGTAACCCAAAACCCGACCAAAGCCATGTTTTGGAGGATTTGATCACCAGAATGGAAAGTTCACCCAGCAAAACCGTCAGACGGGTTTGACAGACATAGACCAAGCCATGTTTTTCATTTCATATGCTAAATTCAAAATATCTTCATTGGTGCAATTCCGTTGGATACCTTGTGCTCTATCATCTCTTCAGAGCTTCTCCGCCCGATCAACCATCGCAGCTGTGGGAGAGAAAAGGTTAAAACATCCCACCGTAGCTGTCCACAAAATGGCAACAAAAATCAACAAGGCATGAAATGAAACCAACATGGGCAACATGATGTTTCTATAAATCGCTGAAGGAAGGTGCGTAAGAGGTTTCCTGCAATGCCAGTGAAACATATACTTGAGACATCCTTTGGAATGGGCTCACATACCTACTGATTTCTTATGACTTCGAGTATGCAATTTGAAAATGATGTAGCTTGGAAAGTGTCCTTACAACAAATCACACAACCAAGTTGATATTTTGCCCTCGGCAACTGCGGGCAGTCATGAAACTTCTATAATTTTTGGCTAACTGTGTATGGAACTCATCCTTTCCCTGGTAAGCATATAAGTTGGCGTCCAGGTTTTTAGCTGCTACAACAAGGCAAAGATCCTATATGATCATATCATTTCAGCGGCCGTGATCGCCTCCATTGTCCCACCTCGACGAGATGGTTGAGGCGAAGGTGCAAAAGTTAACATAAGTCATAGATCATGGTTCTAGCCATGGTATAATGATCAGTGGGCTTTAATCTTTCGTATTGATGATCAGAAATCAGCTATTTCCATAAAACCCACTGACCTCTAGTTTAGAGGGTTCATCTTGTAAGGAGGGGCTCCATTTGGGTTCTAGAAAGATTCTAGGTATGAATTATTAATGTCATGATAGAAATTCCATGTGTAATCATGCATCATCATCAGCAATGATTCCGAATCATGGCAGAATCATCACAAATTGTCGCCAAGTATGACAGAATCATTGCCAATTATCACTATCACTACGAAGCATTACAAATTCACACCAAGCAAGAGTCCTCACTAATCACAACTCTTTGCCAATCCTTCCCAGTGCCATCCTTACCACCGACCTCAAAAAAGGCCGAATTACGTGACTTCTTGCGGCAGCGCTGTGGAAATCTGAAGGTGCGCAGGGTGTGCCAAGCTCCTGGTAGTCTTGAGGGAGAGTCGTACACAGCTACCAACCACAGAAACCGCTAAGTTTGGGTGATTGAATAAGAACCAAGATTAAGCCAACACTTGAGGTTGGCTGGTGTGATCTACCCAAAAATAAAATCTTGAGATGCCTACCTTTGGCGAGAATAAGGTGACTAGCTGACTTCTGGATATACTATATCTAGGCCCGCAGTCAAACAGCTATTTCTTCATTTTTAGTAGCCAAGGGTTACTCAGGGTTACTGAGTTTCCCTAGGGACATACACCCAAAGTCAAATCCCTTTTGCCTTGTCAGGCTGCCTTTGCAGCTTTAGTTCGGCCTGCCCAGTTGGGAAGCGAAAGCAAGGGTCCAGAAAAAGATGGTATGGTGAATTGGGAAAGAAGGTTCTGGCCTGCTATCCATTCGTATATGATGGTTATGAAAGTAATGATCTTGGGAATTGCAGTATCTATTCTTCACTTTGGTGTAGTTGGGTGTGTCCCAACAGTTAGTGAAGCTTCGAACCCTCTTACATGGTCTATGTCTGTTCTTGGGAGCCCCCTTAGGATCATACCCCTCGGGAGGTGCAGCCCAAAATCCACAAGGTTTAGGAAGCCGTTTGACCATGTTCAAAGGGTTGTTAGTTGGGCACCCTAAAACTGTGCGAGAGAGCCATTTCTTTGAGAGAAGTATCCGATATCCAAATCATGCATGTTATAAATAGTATTGAATAGTATTACTATCTTTGGTGCAGTTGTAGTTTCAAGTTTCAGGGGAAAATTGAGCCGTTTCCACTTGTGGGCTCGAAAGGGGCTGGAAGCACCAAACAGTCACTTTGGGAACTTCACCCCCCTGATCCACTGCGTCTTATGGATCGAAACTGCTAACGCTGCGGTTGGGTACTGCGACTTTCTTGGAATGATTCATAAGATGATTTCCTCCCAAGAAAGTAAACATGTGCTGTGAAAAATAATGTCCACATGTCAATTCATGTGGTTGTCCGTTGTTTTTGTCCACCCTTCCCGAAGCACCAGCCAGCCTTGACGGCATCCCGTCCCTCCCGTCCTAAGGACAGCTCCGAGTCGGGTCAATTGAGTCGAAACTCGTTTGGTTGAGGGTTTAGAGCGGTGATGGTGCCGGTTGGTGTAGTGGTGAAGCTAACGATGAAGTCGTTTTGGAGGTTGTGGTTGTGGTTGTGGTTGGTTTGTGGAGGTCTATGGTGCTTTGAAACTGTCCAGCTACTGTAGCAACCTTAAACGACCTGGCTTTTCAATAATCAATGGATGTGGTTCCCAATCATTGACCTGCAATGGCTGGCTGGTTGAAATACTAAACATAGCCTCAAAATAGTGGTCCCAAGCTGGTGCTGTAATTTTCAGAGAGGAAACAGACTTTGTGAAGTGGTTATAAGATGTTTGGGTGAACCCCCATTAAGACCCACCTGAAACACAATGTCAAATGGGTGGCAAGAGGTCCCACTAGCTGCTTTTTGCCAACCCAGGTCTGCTGTCCATTGGTTGACATTTTTGGGCCGGTATTGTTGATGAGCGTCACACACCGCTTCCCAAAACGATTTCACAAATGTCTAGATTCCTTACAGGGGCGGTTCATTGCATTTGTTCAGATCTTTGTTTAGGATGTGCAAGCTAAACCTGATGAAAATCTGTCCAAGGATCTTCAGGTTCTATTGTATTCTACTTCAGGGGTGAATGAAGGCTCAGCAAACAAAAAGAGTAAGTAGTTTGATGAGAGAGTTCGCCCAAGATGCCAACATCATTGAGGTTGGTGAATGATTGTAGTTTACCAGATCATTATCATATATTATCATTCTACGATTCATTCATTTTTTTGTTTGGTGAAAAAAAAACTATCCAAACTCGTTCTATACCCCAATGGAGTCCATTTTTCCCACTGTCTCCCCGAGGCCATGACTTCGAAAGCTCCTTGCGACGTTTGGGCTACGAGGATGCGGCCACCGCCACTGCGGCATATCGAGACCTAGATCGACAGAATGCAGGCGAATCGGCATCAATGATAAGACGTGAGCTCATACGATTCGGCCGATACGTTTCCGACTAGTGAAGTTAGGGAAAAAAAATAATTTAACTATAAACAGTTTTTATGAGTGGATGATTGGACCAAAGGCTAAGAGGGATGAACAAATAACAAATATCAATTGAATGGAGTTTTGGAAGCTTATTAGTGATTCCCAAAATGACCTCCATAGTTCAGGTTTAGGAGGCTATATCAAGGTACTGTAATTTTAGCTGCAAGGTGTGGGATGCCTCAAATGAATTGCTTCTTGTGGATTTTGGGAATCCCTGGCATTCGATGAAAACATCGTTCTGCCTCCAAACTCTAAGCGTGCCGCAGCTACTACTAGCCAATGATTGGCTGCAGATTCTGGCTTCACCATTGAGTAGAGAGAAATATATACATCATCGGAAAAGCAAGTGTTGGAGAGTTGGGTACAGCTCAAAATTTGTGGTGCTGTTGGTGGGTATCCAATCTTGCACGTCGTGGGATGTACAAAATCTTGGAAATGATGGATCAACTGGTGCCTGGTTACCGCCATCAACAGTAGGAAGATAAACATGGGCCCGAATTCGTGGTCCGATGGGCCCCAGCACCTGGTCCACCAATGTCCCACCCAAAAAACAAACGACTTCCGAAAGCAGGCCAACCATCCTATCTCCATCAACATTCCCCCAACAAAGAACCCTTCCAAGATATCTGACCGAAGAGCTGCCAGGTTTCGTCAATCTCCGCACCTTTGTGAACGGCCTCATGAGCGATTCTTTGGAACCTTGCTTTGCGTCGGGGGCTCCGCGCTCTGTACGGCATACCTACCATCCGGGCATGAGCACGCCCAGGTGGTGATGGGAAGGGCAGCCCGGCAATTGGTGGTTGTAGGCTTCAGGGATGTTCACGGTTCACGATCCCCAAAAAGGAAGGATTTTATGTCTATGTCACTGTATTAGCGTACATTCTTATAAAGAGATAATGATTGAAATATTCATCATCACCAACTTACAACATGCTGAACACAAAGGAGGTTTTTCCTGGTTTTCTCCGGTTTTCTGTTCGATTTGGTGACTGCAATACTCTTTGTGATTTGCCTTCCAGGGCTCTGGTTCCTCCCCTTGCAAAAGAAAATGCATCTACATTACAAACCTTCGTTTCAATTTGCATGTTAGTCTTTGGCCCTGTTAAATCACCCAAATACGGGGCCGTTTTTTTTTGTGGATCATATGCTTCAGCTGCCTGGAGGAATCGGACGGGTCATGTCTGAAGCCAGGATTATGCTGATCAATAGGGGTGTTTGCTTAAAATGCTGGTACCCCCAAAACACACACCCCAAGTGCTGATCATTTCTAGTAGGTCCAAAAGCAAGAGTTGTTGGGGAAACACCCACCATTTTTAGGAAAGCCCTATATTTTTGTTGAGAAGAGAGAGGGAGGTCCCTGAGTTGTCAGGGTAGCAGTGGAACAGTTTGTGGTGGCAATTGGTTGCCATGATTTCCACCTTCAAAAGGTGACCTTTCTGAATGTGTCACTGGGGAATTCCTATCAGCTTCCCCAGATTTCCCCAGTGTTCATCCTGAAATGGGACGACCTGAAGCATACCATATTTTTAGCAGCTCATCTAAAATTACCGTTAAATGTATACCTTATATACCCATGTATCCCAAAAATAGGGGTTTCAAAGGTCGTTTTCTTTTGGGACAGCAGCATCTACTAGGGCTTCAATCTGGGCATAAACTGCCTTGGTAAGGGAATCCTTATCAAATTCATGAATTTCCCCAGTCTAAAGGGTTCCTTGAACTTGGAAATTGACCTTAAGAATCCAATTTTTACTGGTGGGTTAGACGGTAATCCCTCAGATCGGCCATCCTGTAGGGTGAGAATGAATGCTTGACAATAGAAGATAGCTATGCCTCAAATCGTTTCAAGAGCCCCAAAGGTCTGGGTTTCCCGGTTTACCAGTTTACCTTCTATCCAATTCGCCGAAACTTTCTATCAGACTATCTAGTATGCATGTGTAACGCTTATACATGCTTATTCCTCTTTGACAGTCAGTCTTATTGGCAAAATGGAGCAGAACCATTAAAATCGTTAGCTAGTGATATATATTTATATATGCATATATATGTATACATGTAAATGTATAGGTTTTTGTTGATCCCTACCCCATGACATGATGTTCACATCAACTTTTACAACTACCAAACGAAAAAAGCTCCAGCTGTGATTCGACTTTGCCAGGAAGTTGAACGAAAACTTAGCTCCCACCTTACTTCAACGTTTGGCTCCGGCACCGATGGCTCCAGTGGCATTGCCCGGACCACTGACGCCCAAGAAGAGTGTTGCTGAAGCTCAGATTCATCGGGACGTCGCGAAGGACAGATCAATTTAAGTCAACCCAAAAAGTCCATAAAAATCCTAGTATCTTACAACAGCAATTTTGATTTGTCTCAGGATTTTTTTGGGGGGCTTATAGGCTTGAGAATTTTGGCGTAGAGCTGACGGAGTCGAAGCCATGTGAGTTGTGCCATCTACTTTCCAGGTGGTATAAATGTTGGATCATGTTGGAATATGAAGTTTGGACCAGGTCTTTCTCATGGTTCACCCATGTTAACCCCAAGGCAGAGCGTGTTGCACAAAAACATCCTCCCACTGTGGCTGTGCCGGTTGTGCCCTCTACGGTGCCCACGGGGGATGGATTCAATGATGTGACGTTGCATGGGATAGTTGGGCTTCATATTAGAACAAGAGTCAGAGCAAAGCTCACTGTACATTGCAGATTATTTTCATATAAAACACGTACTGTATATCTGGATGAATGGACAGAATCCCGCAAGCCAAACTACCTGGTGTTTATGGGGCGTATGGTTTCGATGGAAAATTCCTGAAATTAAAATACCATGATCCTGGATCCTTATGCGCCCATCAGTTTCACTACTGGGGTGACCAGGGTCTTCTGCATCGCTTCGGTGTAAAGTTTCAATTCATTGAGTGACCTGTTGGGATGGTCGAATTTCCACGATGCTTTTGAAGAGGTCACAATATGTAATGTTTGTTCAAAAGGAGCACTTTGCTTGAATCAAATGAATCTTATTGTTTCCTAGGTAGTGTTTTTCCGATTCCAATAGGTAGATGTAGCTAGTATTGCAACTTAGGTTGGAAAGTATTAACCATCTGATATCTTGATAGATACTCAAAATCTACATGTAAAGTTACTGAAGTTGCTGTGATTAGTATTCTCACCATTGCTAGTATACCATCGAGAACCCTTCATGATTGCTAAATCACTTCTGAATTGGGAGGGTTTAAGTATGTTTAAGTAGAGCCACCTATAAAGCGGACCGAGAAGAGGTGGTGAAACAATTTGGCTCTTGAGAGAAACTTGGTGGATGTTTCGATGACGGATCCTTGAGGTTGGCGATACCTGATATGGACATATATATTTATATTATAAGTGGTTAGCAACGAACCGGGTACAAGCTAGTCATATTGTTACAAGCCTTATAACAAACCTGCCAAGTCTAGTGAAGGCGAAGTCAATCTGTTTGGGGGGTACCTGAGTGTAACACTGGGAGGATACTGCTAAATCAGTTCCAGTACGGCCCTCTACAACCTTAAAAATTTCTTTAAATACAGGCTCTACTTTCTGACCGTTTGTGAATTCCTCTGAACATGGTGTAGGGAACCTTCCCATGTGTATATTATATCCTTTTCAGTCCATCAACAAACAAGGTTGCTTTTATGATCCCAGTACAGCCATTCTGCATGCTCAGTCGGTCATGTGGTGAATTTTGGTGGTTCTGCCGCTGAAAGTCATTCCAACTTCGGCAAAGGCCTCAAATAGTTAACTAGTGACCTATATGCCTGGTATAGCCACCAACAACTTCACCATTGACTAATTAGTTACCTTGCCATTCCTATAAGGTGATCCTCACCATTTAGTTGATTCATCCGCGATGTTTCCCTAACATCACGGCACCCATCGCATTAAAAGATCCCAATGGCACAGGAGGTCTCGTCTCCAACGGAGCGGGAGCGGCGTTTGGAGGAGCGAGTGCGAGAGCTGGAACTGCAAGTCGCTTCGGAACAGGTGCCGCGAAAACCCGGTGGACCCATTGGGAGCAAGCTGTATCTCACTTGAATTAAAAAGACCCAAATGTATCTGTGATGCTTCTTGGGTGAATTAGGTCAATCTGTCAATCTTGGGTCAACCCAGTCAATCCCATGAAAACCAGGGTCATGAATTCTCAGCCAACTCATCATGTGCTTTTGGCCAAGCATGCAGGAAGCACGTAGTAACTTGGAGTGGCGCTTGACATCGCAGTTTCGCCAGATGATTCGCGACGAGTTTCAGGCCAGTCGTGGATTTGTTGCAGAGATCAACCGATGATCTCGGGATGAATGCATTTGGAAGAGGGAAATCACTGCTTGGATGATCTGTGGTAGCCCAGCAATGGCTAGTTGTAGTATAGGACTCCCTTTCGTGTTAGCTAGTTATATAGTCGGAATACATGGTGGTTACAAACCAGTTGCTACTATGCACTTGGCTAATCTCAAAGATCATCCAAGTAGCAGAATTTGGAAGTTGCACTGAACATGTTCTGGTTGGTATCCCTTTACTTGGTGGCTCTACTTGTACTTCGGAAGCTGCTCAAGTGGGCCCCTCTTAACCTGTGGTGTCAAGTAGAACCAATAGGGCCCCCCTCCCATATCTACTCAGAGTGTGAAAACTACAGAAGTGCCATGAACCTGGTCAAATTACAGTGAAGTCAGCAGAATCTCACCCAAGAATGTACTGTTGATGGTTCAGAAATGCGGCTAACCACCTGTTATCTATAAAACCCTATTAAAAATGGGACAACAATGATAACCTACCTATCAACTGGTGCACGATGTCTTCCCTCAACAGTGTGATTCTTGTTTTCCAAATTTGCTGAACTATCTTCCTGGGCCATTTTTGTCATAAGATAGATACTGGTTTCCCCAACCAATTCTTGATTATTGGTTGAGGTTGCTGGTTTACTATCCTAAGAATCTCTGAATTGCAAGGAATGATTGCCATCCAATGGTTGTCATAACATTATTAGCAGATGAATCTAATGATAGCAAGGACAAAAGAGATCAGTAGAAATATCATCTCTACAGATGACCTGACTTGTGAGGATTCTCCGAGCACTACTGTGAAATGTGTTGGTACAAATAAAATCAATTTTCCCAATGTACCAATTTGTACCAATATTGCTAAACTGCCAGTTTCAATAGTAACCTGGTTGGTGTATTGTTCCAAAAAGCGTCCAGTTTGCAAGCTCAAAAGCTGTCGAATTGTGACGAGTTAAGTGGTGATAAGAACTATTCCTTTAACCTTCCTCACGGAAGGTGCTGATTTGAAACATGTTGTAACAGATTTTGATTTTCACACCTTTTTGGGGGGAAGTTTGACGTTTTACTCATGTATTTGCTATATTTTCCAACGAAATGAAGTTACCATTTGCACCTCATTATGTGGTAATGTCATGTTTGTCATTTTCTGCAGGGGTATTCCAGTGGTCGAAGATAATTTGATCTGAGTTTTTTGTTGGCAAAGGGACGCTGGATCTGGATCTCACAAAACGCAAACGAAAACCAAAGTCAATGATGTTTGGGGATTGGAGATATCCTTCCAAAAACCCTTCCGCAAGTTCAATGACTTTAATTTAGTGGCACACTATATGTGACCTTAGGGATTTCTGCAACAAAAAAGAACCATGTCTATTAGACAACATACAATTTGCATAGCCTCCCTGGATCGGTGGGAGGCTTTGCGCAAGCAACTGGAAGATGGGGGAAATCCACTTGGCCTCCAAAACACACTTCCGTCAAGGCCTCATCCAGGGGAGAAGGGGTTCTCACCCCGCATTGATTTGTAATACTACGCATTACTTCCTGAGACTCCGTTTTGAACTTTCAAAAAGAATCCGGGTATGGCTACAGAGTGCTTTTTTCCTTCTTACCATCCTTCCCGTATATGTTTTGCTGGGCTCCCATTCGTTTGATAGTCATTCTATACTATGGGGACCATCACTTTTTTTGCCCAATTGGCCCAATTCTCCAGCGTACCTTCCAGAAGCATTTTCACCGGACAAAAACTCGTTTTAGGGACGCGTTTGACTTTTGGGCAAAGTACTGGGCCCTGGCTCTTTATTCTGATTACTAGTACTATGGGGAGTATCGCTTTCTAGTACTATGGGTTTCTTCTTATTACTAGTACTATGGGGAGTATCGCTTTCTAGTACTATGGGGACTATGACGTTCTGGGACAGAATTCCCCGAATTGGCCCAATTCTCCAGCGTACCTTCCAGAAGCATTTTCACCGGACAAAAACTCGTTTTAGGGACGCGTTTG
>DF241851.1:25461-69921 GCA_000507305.1 Breviolum minutum Mf 1.05b.01 | reverse complement strand
CCCATAGTACTAGAAAGCGATACTCCCCATAGTACTAGTAATCAGAATAAAGAGCCAGGGCCCAGTACTTTGCCCAAAAGTCAAACGCGTCCCTAAAACGAGTTTTTGTCCGGTGAAAATGCTTCTGGAAGGTACGCTGGAGAATTATTGGCCCAATTCGGGGAATTCAGTCCCAGAACGTCCATCATAGCCTTCCCGGAAAGTCAAACACGGCTTTAAAACAACGTGTTGCCCGGTGAAAGTACTTTTCCCGGGCGCGTTTGATGTGAATTGCACCGTAGAAGTCCAACCCGGGATTTTGCAAACTTCAAACCGCCGTTTCGTTTTTTTTTGCCCGGCCATTTTGATTTTTTTACCCGCGGCGGGGCTATTTCAGACCGCGGTTGGGCACCCCATTTTAGAACGCGGTTGCAACCCCGTCTCTCATCCAGGGGGATGCCAATGGGAAAATGATGGTTTTTCGCCGGTTCAGAGAGGGGGGGGATCCGCCTAAAGATGTGATACCGAGAATATGATCCTGGTGGAGAGCCTTCAATCATGATAGGAGAACAACCTAACCTAACTTATGCAGTGGAAAATATGGATAAACAGCATCCTATTGTCTTTAATCTCCAATTTAAGAGGACAGATAGGGCCAGATGGGGCGTAGCTTTAACTTGTATGCTGTGTTGCTTCTTCTCATTCGGTTCCAAGCTTGAAAACTGTAAAGCACCTCCTGCAACCAGAAATGTCCAGAGAGGCCGAGAATCCGATATTCCTTTCAACCCACTGTTGGTGGAACTACTAGACAGGCTGAGATATATACATGAGACCGTATAAACAAAGGAAACATCTTCCTCTGATCCATGAAAGACGAATTCAAGAATTCATCTCAGACATTCAAAATGGCCAAAATGACCATTGATCATTCAACTTCTAAACCAGACATCTCATGCCATCTTCGAGTTTCTCTACCGAGGCCACATCCTCCCCTGCAGACCTTCCTGGACTTAAGGCCTGAAGAGATTTTCTGGGCGAGCAACCATCAACTGTATGAATTGGGAAGCGAGCTAAGGGCTTAAAAAAGGACCCATTTTCCATTGAACCAATTGGAGGAAGGGTAAGCTTTATAGTTGGTTATAACATGTTATAACTTATAACCAGTTAGGATTGGATCAGTATTTCAGGATGGTTGCAGTTTTTTGTTGGTGATTTCAATCATGTTGTACGTTGATATCATTAATCCCACTCCTTGGTTGAGCATCTCTTCTTCCGTTAAAGCGCCTTTGGGAGCGAGAAAAAGAAACTTGGCGCAAACAGCACCAGCTGTTTGATAGGTTTATTGTAACCCCTGGCATGGGAATCCGCGTACCCTGTTTACGTGTAGCCGTCCCAAAAGAAGATAGTGCAGTTTCCATATAGAAGTTATTAGAAGTACCATCTAATCATGGGCGTCCACTTTCATCGTTTCATCCTGCATTATGATACATAGCCACCTGAAGGAAATGACTTAATAAACGGATGTTCTTCTAGTTATCTATATGTTTCGGAAAATAGTGGTACCCCCAAATCATCTATTCAACAATAGGATTTTCCATTATAAACCATCCATTTTTGGGGGTGTTCCCCCTATTTTTGAAAACACCCAATATGATATGCATGGTGTTTTGCCCCGGGGGATCTCCTTCTTGTTTTTGAGATCACTCTAGGCGCTCAAAGGAGGCCGAAGATCCAGAGGAGAGTGGGGAGTCTCCGGAGGTGATGATGCAGAGGGTAGATGTGGATTTTCATACCTGCCATGTCATATCTTCAACTTAATGGTTTTTATAACTCAGTTGTTCGATTGTTTTTTTGTACTTTGAAGGGAAATCCCTCTTGCTCAAAGATATGAAGGGGTAGAAATGTTCCATATGCTTTTGTAGAGGTACGACATGTTTGTTGTCGTTTCCTCTTTTTGTCCATGTTTTTTTTCAGCTCCTTTGAGGCCATTTTGATGATTTTTGTTGCTAGACATGCATGATGGGTAAGAAAGGGATTTATTGCCACTTTGATTTGGCTGTGAGACTGCGATCTTTCGTTTGGGACGGATGGGTGGTGGTTGTTATGATGATAACACAACACACCAAATTGTGCCACGAGATGGCTTTTTAATAGGACATGAACGAAACCAGCGCTTGTGGTGATTGCAGCTAATCGTAAGAAACTGTTCCATACCCTTGTTTGCTCGTTGTTTGGCGACTCCTATTTTACTTTACCTTGTTCTAAGGATGTATATAAAATCCCCTGACACACTCCGGGCAAAACAATGATAGCATTTGTACTTAAAGTAGGAACTCACGTACCTTTATAAACAACAGGATTCCCAAGTTCAACCGAGATTCCCATAGGATTTCCCATGGTTTCAAGGAATCCTTCCCCCTGCCACCTCCACCCAGGAGCGTCGCTACGTCATGGTCGCCTCCGTCTCCGAGCGGCGCCTCGCGGATCTCGACGGCGATATCCGCGAGCGCGGCACCGAGGTCACGCCGTCGGCGCGATCGGAGCTGAAGGCGCAATGGTGCTACCCCCCCCCCAATACACACCCCAAAAGGATGAGTTTTAGTAGGAAAACCACTATGGTTGTTGGGGAAAACCCACCATTTTTAGGAAAACCCACCATTTCAAGATGTATTTCTCCTTTAATAAAATTGGAATTTTCCATTTGCTATATGAAATAATGTGATGTGATGAAATACCATTCAGAAGGGTTCAAGAAAGGTTGGAGGGGGTGTACCAGTGTACCCCCAATCAGTACCCTTGAAAGACAGGCCCTGAGTGAGTGGAAACTGCAGCAGAAACGCCGCAAAACAGAGGGGTGAACCAACCAAGACGCGCCAGGTATTGATTTACAGCTTCGCAAATGAATGTGTCTTATTTATCTTATTTTTAGACAGCATTGAAATAATTCAAGTGAGCAGTGAAAAAAAACTGGTTGAGGAAATCCTACCCTTTGTTACTGTTGATTCTGAAATCTCCCGTGAAATGGAAATGCTGCAATTCATTGCAGTTACCATGATTTGAAAGCGCCATGGATCCTCAGCGTTTTCATGGCAAATACCACAAACATGGGAGATTTTCCATACCAGAGGGGTTGGGGGCACCTTCGTCTCCCAAAAAATCTTCATTGATTTGACAGGACACTAAGCTACACTTAACCCCGCGAAGCTTGCTAAGACAGGAGAGGCATTGGGACAGGTCCTTCATGGCGGCTGATTGAGTCTAAAATCCAGTTGTTAATCTCCTATATGGGGTGATGAGAAAATATCAATCCAATCCTGTTTGTAACATGGCGATGTTGGGATATTCCCCACAGTCTCAGCCTGCACCGTGTTAGTTCAACAGGGTGCAAGTCTATTGAACTCATAAAGATCCGGGAGCAAACTGAAAATGCAATTGAGGAGAAGCCTGACAAACCCTGTAAACATCCAAGAATTACTAAGCCTCAAAAGTGGAATTTTGAGTAGTTAGACTGGACCACGGCGTTTTTCGTCTCAATGTTCAGTGTACATGGATATTGTTGTAATAAAACAACCTCAGGTTTATGCGGCAGCTTCCCAAGCATGCAAAGTAGCCAAAGTTGGATTTGTTTGAAGTGATCCTTCTACGTTCCTGCAATGAGATCACCAATTTGATACTAAGCAATTGTTACTTGGAGAAGTCGTTTTGCCTTAGTGTTTATCCAATCACTTTATTCAAAAATCCAAGAGAACATGCCAAGGGATAGTGTTGGTTCTTGGCAAAAGGTGGTAAGAATCATCAGAGGTTCAGCCTCAGCATCCAGTGTTTAAACTTGACCAGCCGGAACTTGAAATATGGCCCCCCAAACTATAGATGGTCCCAAATCTGTGGGTCCGAAACAGCTACAGTACTTTTGAGTCATGGCAAGATACCCGGACTGCGAATTTCTATGGTTTTTTTGTTCAGTCCAGATATCCCAAGTACTCTGAACTTGTCAGTGAGGTGCCTAATCCTTAGAATACCTTCTTGTTGAATCTTGTTGAGGCTTTGTGGGCCCTGGAAGAAAGATTTCAACAAAAAACATCAAACCTCAGAAGTTACTCCAATGAGGGCTCCAAAAGTTGGACCGTTTGATATGTAGAAAACAAGACCAAAGAAATGGAGATACTGAAATATCACGTCCAATTTCGCGTCCAAACATGGAGCAAAATGCTTCCACCTGGTCCCTCAAGAACATGGTGACCCGCCAGGAGAACTTGTCGCTGCGAGAGCAGATCGTTAACCTGCGAGAGCAAGCGATTGAAGCCAAGGTCGGACAGGAAAGGTACACTTGTAGAAGGATCTGTAAGATGAAGGGCCATAAAATTATTTACAATCCTCAAGATCCATTGGTTTTTCCTGTGAAATTGAAGACTTTCCGCGGGATTCAAGGGGCCACCATCTCACCATGTTAGAGAAGCGCACATATTTTGGGTGGGTTAATGTTTGCCGTGGTCTTGTATGGGGTCAAACGGTGTGCTTGGTTGTACCCAGGTTTCGCAATGCATGGTTACCAAGTATGGCCAGAGTAGCTGTGGTTACAAGCCTATATTTTTTCGGATTTCCTGGTCAAGTTGTAGTGGGTCTTGACATCGGATGTTGGAGAAACATGGAGAAACGCTTCTGTGAAAAGGTGCCAGGTTTTTGACAAAACACATCCAAATCCATCCATCCATCCATCCATGAATCAATCCATCCATCAAGCTATCGAGCCAGCAACCAAATCAACAAATTTACACCGGGGCAGATCAAACAGCTGAAAACCACACCATGCGGAAGTTATCCCCGTTTTTTCTTTCTGTGCTTCCACAGGAAAAAGAGAAGGAAGCTGCGGCGGCAGCGGCGGCAGCGGCTGCAGCAGCTGCGGCAGCTGCAGCATCGCAACCGCGGGTGGTAATGACACGCAGTCATTCGGATCAGAAGGACTTCCGCGAAGTGCCCAAAGGACAGCAACTGGCAACTGATGAAGCCATGGTGAATGTGTAACGATAGTAGCTCCTTGTAAGTAGGGTGAGTTCGGTGGCAACCTCCCTCTTTATAGATACTTTCTTAAGTTTGAAAAAAACACTCGCCAAGCACTTAGTCGTGCACAATGCCCATCGAGATAGGGAAGGGAGTGGTAGGGTTCTTTCAAAATGATCAAATGTTTGAGGGATTTGAAGCTATGAGCCGTTTCCTCTGGGGTCATATCCTTGATGGAAATGCCAAATATCCAACAGATTTGTTGCGAATAAGAAATTACGAAGCTTCAGTTGTAACTGTTGGCTGTAGGGCTAGTTGGATGAAGGGTGTTGATGGGGGTAAGGCACTCTGGCTGGAACAATGATGGCATAAGCTATAGCCACTGATCTTATTGGATTTGTTTTTTTTGGAGGAAAGAAGTTTTTCAATGTTGCTCGCCTAGTTCTTGTTGTGAAAGGCCTGCTGTTTTTAAGGTGGCTAGGCCCATCACTTTAATGTGGTGGTTTGGTAGCAAAACCTCAATGAAACAAGTAGAAATATGATTTAGAGTTATATACAATCTATCAATCTAATTCAATCTACATAGTTATAATCTTATGATGAAGGTCTTTCTAGAAATGCCACCTCCAAACTATTCTTTTTTGTCAGGCCAGCACTGTAGAATCCACTTGGGATGTTCCTCCAAGCACTATGACAGTGAGAAGTGAAAGTTCAGAAGTCATCACCGATTGGTCTTCGATGCATGGACCTTCGCATCATAGTAAAAATCATGTTGCGAGAGGTTTCCGTCTCTGAAATGTCCAAGTTCTAATCTAATTCTCATTAGACAATTCCCAAGCAGCATTTCAGAAATACCTGAATTCATTAGGTAGTTTAGTCGGGAATCCTCGTCAAATTTTCGCGATGTGACCAAACAATTTCAGATATTTCAGGTATTTCAGGTATACCTAATGATGAAACATGATATGATTCACCCTGATTTGTTTCCATTCGCTTGGATGCTTTCGTTGGAAATCTTTCAAGATTCACCCAGATATTTGGGAGGAGGTGTCCCCAATGGTGTTTGATGTGTTCTTCAAAGTTAGTTACTCCAAAGGTTGTCAATCCCTGTAAGTTGGCTATAAGTCCACTTTGTTAGCTCGCTACTTGCCTAGATTTCTAACTATCATGGGACACCAGATATTAAATTGATGGTGTTGTAGATAAACTACCTTTCCAATCTATACTTACCAAATATCATTAAATATTCATAAATAATATGTGCTACTGTTGATGGAAGAAATCCTGCACCACCTGGTATATATAAAACCTTGTAAATAATGGTATGTTTACCAGATCAACTGGTGCAGGATTTCTTCCATCAACAGTACCAGGTCTTTCAATCAACCGCATACATGACATGTCTTCCCTTCACCCGTGCGTCGGTCGCGCCGCTTCGAAAGAAGGAGCTTCCATGCCTCGTTCTACCTGGGCGCAGCGATCGCAGCGCAGTCCAATGGGAGCTGGAGGATGGGGGAATTGGGGGTAAAGTTTTGAAAAATATACCGTAACCGTAGGAAACCTAAAAGGCGCCTAAACCTTTGGAAATAACCGATTTCTACATTTTGATACATTTTTAACGCTGTGAGTTTTCAGGGATGTGCTTTTGTTGTTGTTAGAGGTTTTTACACATCCACAAAGGTCACCGCAATCAACGGGCATTAGTAGTTTGGGTGGTACCAAGTGATATGCATCAATGAGCTTTTGGGATGCGCTTTCCAACCAACTGACCAGCCTGGTGAGAACGCATACAGTAGCTGTGCTTCCTGGCTCATGGCTGGCCCCCGTTGGCCCCCAAGAACCCCTCAGATCCCACAACCTTGCAGGAACCGTTCGAACATCTGGTGGCCGTGGTTACATGAAATGATAGCAAGAACGACCGTCAGGTCGCTGCCAAGGGTTTGATAACATCATTGGTGATGGCAAAAATGCAGGTATGAAGCGGGATGCTGTTGGATCCCTTGCGATTCTATGATGTTTCAGGATGTTTCAACGGCGACGTGACACTAACCACTTCTTTTCTGCGGTATATTTGTAGGGTGTATTATGTATAACCAGTTTCCTACAACTTGCCCAAAAACTTGACATACGGCTTCAGATTTAAAGGCTGAGGATATTCGAAAAGATGTGTAATTGGGTATGCAAAACGAAATCGATGCAGGAATGAAAAAGGGGCCCTGGTTCTATATAATATATAGAGGATAAAAACTGACCCTACTTAGGATATACTTGGGGTCCATTGTCATTACAATCCATGGCTTCGGAATCCTGGCGTTTGCTCAACGAGGAATTCAGGGGATGGGATAAAGAATGCTTTTTGTTGCTCTGCTGAGCTGATACTTCAGGAGCTTTGCCGATGCGTAAAGTTCTTAACCCCTGTTCAATTTTTACGTGGGAAGCACACACAAAAAAATGAAGCTCGAGTGAATCGTGGTGAACTTCCTTGAAGTTTAGCTTTCTTCCTGAAAATTCACGGCAGCTCTCTTCTCAAAAGTAGGCCATGCTAGAACAAAAATTATCCGGAAAAGAAGGGCTTGGTCGAAATGCATGAACTTAGCGTCGACCTATCCCACTAAATGAAGCTCCCCAAATTTGAAGCAGCGCAACAGTTTCCTGTTTTTCTTGTTGGGTTGCTGCCATCCTCAAGTTCCAGTCGACTTCTTTTTCCTTCAAATGTCTAAGAATTTGGAATGGTTGACCCACTGGCACAAAGAGCATCTCAACTGTCCAAAAACTTTCCATGGAAAAAACAAAGGTCTATGATAGTTTCGCTAGGAGGGTATTTCTTCATCTTAGGTTCCCTTTGGGAAAAATCAAACATACACAGTATGTGCAAACTTCCCTCCATGGATTTGAGGCAAGTGAGAATGATGTGCATTTTTGCCAAGCACGCACCCCTCGACGGTATCAAACCAACCCTGCGTCCCGCCACGGCCCACGTGACCATCCGGTCGCCGTAGCGCCATGGTTGGGACGGGATGGACGGCATGACGTTGCCCCTGCAGGTGACGGGAAGTTGCGAGGCTTCAAATGGATGGATTCAATTGAAAGCAGTGAGGTTAAAGGAACTTTTTTGGGTATCTATAATCCCTGGCCCTACACCTAAGAGGGAGGGGATTTTGCCTAGGTTTCGATCACCTCATCTTAAGCAATAATTCACTTCCAAGATGACACTTCCAACTGGGAACGTTCCTCCATCCAGTAGTCAATAGTCAATCGGTTAGCTAATGTTGTGGAGAATTCAACCAAGACGTGATCAGCTGGGGTTCAAAACCCAGGTAATGACATGTAGGACCCATGAAAAATTAGCAAGTACTTTGTATCAAAATAGCTCTGAATTTACAGAAAGATTAGCAAGTACTTTGTATCAAAAACGGCTCTGAATTTCTGGTCAAGTGACATCGATCTCAGCAGGTCCTTTCCCAACTGCTAGTTGATTAGGAATAGACTCTCTCCCAAAAAGGAGCCTCATGCCAGGTTGGGAATTATATTTTGCCAAAAGAACTTGCTACCATTTGTTTAGGATTCTCAACTTTAGGGTGTGATACATATAAGGTAAGCAGTATATAGATGCATCTGGAATCATCTGGATATAGATAGATATGTAATGATATGTAGATATATGATTTTTATGTGTGTATACATGTGCATATATATATATATACATTCCTTTCCGGGTATACTTTTGATAAGATTGTTTTCACACCTATTGATATACACTCGGGTTTTCAGCATGTGTCCTTGCTTTCCCTAGGTGGTAGTTTCAAATATCTGTTATTCTTCACACCTATTTTGGAAAGATTTCCTAGTTTGACTCATATTTTTCAAATTTGTATGGCTCAGCCACCACCTAGTTCCTAATTGGGTCAACAGACCGCAAGTGAGTGGTGAACTCTTTTTGCTTCCCGTGGTTTGCCACAAGAACAGTCCTTACCCGTCCACCTGCAGGTCCCTGCGTTTCATCTGTTCCCTCTTCCTTCGCCAGAACTTTCGTACGATTGTTGTTGAAAGCGAGCCAGGTCAAAGGAGCTAGCCATGTTACACACTGTATGATGTATATATATAATATATATAATATATATAATATATATAATATATATAATATATATAATATATATAATATATATAATATATAATATATATATATAAGTTATATAGACATGGTATATGCACGGTACCTGCTCTACACCATTGAATCATGGTATTTCGCTCAAACCCTCGATTTGGGAGCGATTTGGAGCTACCCAGGCCTTACCTTGTCAAGGCGAAATTAATCTCCTACGGCATGTCCTTCAAAATTAGGGGCCCAGCAAATATTCTAGTATTCTCCTGAAATAAGACATTTTTAGGGGGGTTGAGGTGGTCACCGGATTCTGAGACACACCCTATTGACCTATTGCAAGATATTTACGAAAGATGATGTTCATTTGTGGCGAGGTTCTGACTCTTTCCTCTATCCATTATTATACTCTATAGGAGAAGACTCGCATGAAACATGTTTTGGGAAGTGATGTTTTGCTCATTTCGAGATTTGAGTTTCCAGCTTTCCATTTTGGGATGCCTTCGTCTTATATATCATCTGAATTAGGCCTGCCATATCATAAAGGTTGAACCAGCTCAACCTGTTCGGCACCATTGTTGACGGGCAAGTACTTGTAGCATACCAAAAGATGGCGAAGGGATTGTGTGCGGTGCGAAATGTGGGTAGACATCGCAACGGCCGTCAAGCCAATGATCCTTCGAATGAGCTGCAAAAGAAAAGAGGAGGCGTTTGAGCGCCAGATGTTTGATTCGCTTGATTGGTGGCAAACTAGAATGACCCCACCCGACCAAACGAAGAAGATGGTGAATTGGTAAAAACAAAGGAAATTTCCTGAAAAAAAAACTTCGACTGTGAATCGATTCCTGGAATAGTAAACCACCAACGTCAATCATCAATCAACCGTTAGTTGGGACTTCATGAAGTACAGTAAATGGTAGTTTCGTACGGCAACCCTTCAGTTTACCTCAGGTTAGTGAATTATGAAATTAATCAACCTAAAAACATGGCTCTTCAATCACACCTCAAAAGATGTACAATGTACCTGTACCTCCGCCCCCAGAAATTTTCCCAAACACGAAACAGAATCCCTAGAAGGACTAATAAAACTGAGGGTTGAAGACCAGCAGTGCAGTTTCTTTGCAATCCCACAAGAGATGCCGAAACCATTTAGACTGGTGAATATTTAGATTGGTGAATTATCCGCTCCATCCAGACTAATCCATGTTCCACAACTTCTTGAACCAGCAATCAGTGGCTAAACTTTGATATTCCTTGAATGATCACTCGTGTTCAATGGGATCCGTTTGAAGCTTCCAAATTTTTACTCAGATAGTCTACCTTTTGCTTTGCCCTTCAATTCCTTCAATTTGTTTGGGGTCATGGCTCATCATAAGATGGTAGATACATCGCCTTTCTGGATTGCTTGCCCTTTGTTCACAACAACCATAGCATGATAACAATTCAAAAAAACATGGGGAGGGAAGAATGGGAACTAGGGATGCCCACAATTAGATACAATTAAAATACATATATATATATATATACATAATAATCAATTTGAGGGTCAATAATTTTGAAACAAAAAATCTCCCAGATTTGTCACCAGGAGCTGTCGACATCGGGAGTGATGGCCTCACAACGGCCTTTGTAGATGGGTTGTTTTGTGGATGAAGCTGGTCGCAGGCATGTGATCCAGTAGGATCGTGCAGGTTTTGAAAAAACATTTATAGAATTTCTAGATATTTATGTAGAGTGATATTATATATATATATATAGATATACATATAGAGAGAGATAGAGAAATAAGCATAAATATGGCTACCGTTGGTTCTTGAAATATTTTGTCATTCCGCCATGCATTTGCGGGTGTAACGTGTATATAACATATATACATATATATATATATTGTGCAAATTAATGCACATCTATATAATCATACAGTACATCAATGGCACCAAGGAACAATTTCTAGGAAAGTATTGTAAAATCTGGATGGTTTTTGTTGAGGATTTATGGCTCCCAAGTCCCCAGGTTCAGACGGGGGGCAGTTGCCCCAGCCATTTATATGTCACCCACCCGCTCTTAAAATGAGACCTTACTTCAGGTTCATTCAGTATTGTAGTTATTGCTCACCCAGATGAATAGAGACATATATAGTTTCTTCCTTCAGGTTGCTCAATTATATTGAATTATTGTCTTTGAACCAGATATATATTGTAGACATGTCGCATATCATTTCTATTTGTCACTCAAACATTGGTATCTGTCAGTTGTGACTGTCTCCTGCCGCTGACCAAATCCACCTGCACCGAGGTGTCACTCCTTTGGACAAGGCAGCCATTTCGGTGGAGGGATGGAGGTATTCGTCAAGTTGCGGGTGGACCCTTTTCCTTGATACAAAAATACCCTGCATCTGTCGGATGCATATTGGATGGAACACCAATTTCGCTATGTTCAATTATGGCAAATAGAAGTTGGTTCATTTTTGTTCACCTACGAAGTAGATGTGCGCAAGCCCACGTCTTGACTGAGTATATGTAGGCCTATTGAAGCCTATTGAAGCGAGAGCCAGACGGTGATGTGTTGAGACAAGTGAGTCATGTATGTAAGGCAACATATGAACAAACGTGAACAAATCTAATGTGTATCATCGAGATATGAATGACCTAAAAAGCAGTACCGTGGGCTTCCATTTCAAATCGTAAAAATATTCAATTCATTTCAAGCTTGATTGGCATGGATGCAACATCTTGCGTGCAGGTGTGTTGGTTTCATTCATGTTCATTGTTTATCATGACCTGATGATTCTCACCTCAAGTCATCCAAATAAAATCAGAGATCAACAGGGTTTTTCAAACGTGGGGATGTTTGGTGTCCATGTTGGTTCTATGCAGTTCCCACCTATGGCACCATGTCCATTGCATTCCTTCTGCCAGATCCCATCCCTATCTTTATACTATGTCCTTGTAGGAAATCTTTCTGGTGAACACTGGAATCTTCTGTTGGGGTATGTTTCACTATCGCTAAGGGAATAGAAAAATTCAACTCAGTGGTAGAGTTGTATAAACTGGGTCGCTTTGAAACACAGAAAGGGTTTTGCGGCTTCATAGCAAATTCTCAACGCTACTTGACTTGTTGAATTCAATCACTTTTACCATGTAGTTTCACCAAATCATTTATCATACCATTTCACAAAGAGGTGCTTGTGACCCTCGGGTCAATGATGACCCACGGCAGGCGTACATCCCCTACATCCAGGAATCCATCGCAGTCGCTTTGGGCCTTGATCCGTCCCAGGTCGAAACATTTCCCTGGTGAGTGTGCTGGTGGGTGACAGGAGTAATGATTAACATTTACTAGCGCACTTAAAGTAGGAATATACAGGACTTACAAACCAGCTACTAGTGATGTACTAAATTCGAGTGTCGAGCAGCTCATGAAATTTCAAGATAGATGATGGTTGATAGGAGGAATCCGGACCAGATTTCAAGTATAGGCGAAGTATTTGGAGTTCTATGTATATATATATATATTTATATATACATATACACGGCAATTTGATGATATGTTATGTTTACCTCTAAAGTGGACACTGTCCCTCCAGTATTTTTGCTGGTTTGCCAATTTACATTTTCATGCCTTTGCGGGGTGTTCGATCATTTCCGAAGAGTCAGGAGTCAGGGTAAAAACCTTGAGCAAATCCCTGGGAACTTATATAACTCAGCCTTATATAAGCACGTATCTCTTAGCAGCCCAAAGGTAGTTCAAAGAGAAAGGAATCCGAAAAACACATACACACCTACGTTCAGGTATATAAGATTGTGATAAGTACACCAAGATTAATTCTATGATATATAATATATAATTATACAATATTATAATATATAATTATATAATATTATGATTATATATAAGCCCACAAAGAAGAAACTATAATATATAATTATATGATATTATATATATATATATTCTGTTCATGGCCTTTCCAATTGGTGTGTTTGTTGCTTGTTGCTTCTGGTGGTGCTGCTGCTGGTAGTGTTGGTTGTAGTGGTCATCCTGCTCGTCGTAGTCATCATCATCATCATCATCATCATCATCATCATCATCATCATCATCATCATCATCATCATCATCATCACCATCATCATCATCATCATCACCATCATCATCATCATCATCATCATCGTCACGGTAGTAGTATGTACCTGTGTTTGCTCTTGCTGTTGCTGTTGTCATTGCTGCTGCTGTTTGTTATAAGTTGCTCCGTTCCCCAGCCTATGCAGGTCCATGTGGTGGGCCTCGGCGCCTCCATCAAGAAGTGGGCTGTGCCCAGCAACGGAGTTCACAAGAACGCAGAAAACTTGTGACGGAATTCCTCCTCTTCTCTTGAGAGACACTTCACGGGTTGGTGATTGATGGCGTTGTATCATTTTGTTCAGATGCATCATTCAAATCTATGTATAGATATGCGTATAGATCCATATAAATAAATCTCGCATTTGATGTATTTTGTCAACTTATCTTCTAGGGATTCGCATTGACCAAGAGATGCAGTGGATGATGGTTGCTTCGTTGTTTTTTAATCTCAAGGGTTGGAGGAAATTCTCTCCCAAGACTGGCCAAACCATTCACTTCAGTGAATGTTTATAGTCAATGAAGGTGAATTGGGGTGAATCGTGTGATCATGTTCAATGGACCCAGAAGATCTGACATCACGGGTGGTGATGGTTTATCAGCTGATGACATTGACCCTTTTTGTACGGGATCGTCCTCACGAAGAGGTAGTGATACATCATCAACCATCTTGGAGGTAGGATGACCACCCCATGTAAGAGCTCTTGACTATGCCAATCTGCAATTGGAAGCTTTTTCACTTGAACCGAAACACTAAACTCACCATCCCACTTCCTTTCAGTACTCGTAGCTACTTGGGTAAGGTATGTAAACATTCTCAACTCATCATCGGTGATCGATCCATGTTTTTGGAATGCATTTGGGCAGTCTTGCAGGTCACTTCTTACCAACAGCTTGGATTTGGCAACTTGGCCTGTTTAGCGCAGCAGGGGAAAGTTTCCTTCAACCAGTAGGAAAGTGACCTCTTTGCTTGTAGGGGGGCTTGGCTTGCGTGCCATTTTTCCATTGGTTTTTGATAAAGATGACATATAATGGGGCATTTGGATGTGTTCTGGTGATTTGGGATGCGGCCAACATGCCTAGTCTCTTGGATGACTGTTAGAACGAACTTGGATTTCTTCGTGTTAGGCGCAAAGGCCGTTCAAATCAACCAATGGTTAAGTGGTGCTGAAGCCCGGTGGTTTACTATCCTAGGAAACTTAAACTAGATTTTAGACACGGTAAGCATTGGTTGAGCTGATGGCTTTGGCTCGGAATTCTTGGACACCCCCGAAAATGGACCCCACCAATTTTTGCAATCCCCTTGGTATTTTAGTAGAGCCATAGTCATATAATCATGTAGATTTCCAAAGATATTCGGAGGCGCGCATCTTTCCTGGATCTAGCTGCTTCCAAAGCATCTTGAAGGAGCAATTGGAGCTACTAGGGACAAATGCGACAAAAAGTTGTTTTTTTCAATAGGGAATCCACCGGGCTATTTCCGGATGTTCCAGCTTAATAGAATCTTACTCTTTGGACAGATTTCTTGCTTTATGACGAGGGCCCCTTCCTCAACTACCAGCCTTGTATATCGCCATCGCGGCGATCGCGAAAAAGGTGCCATAAAGATCCATGAAGTGGTGGAGCCGATGTTCTTTTCTATATAAATATATGAGCGGTTGATACTTCACCAATGGAACCACCCCGTCACCCGGCTCCTTCGATTTCAGGTCATTGAAGGGTCCAATGTCCCGTTCCTCAGAGCTAGAGGGATGGAACTGGGCCACCCTGGTGAGTGAAACTGTGAAATATGAATGATATCAATGAGTCACAAAAAAAAACAACACTTGGTTGCTTAATAAAAGTAACCCAAAGTAATATAGTTGTCATTATATCCCAGAAGGATATGATGTAAAAATTCATAGCGCATTCCACAAACCCCGTGAACCAACCAGTGGAGTGGGATGGCCTGACGGCAAGCGCTGTCTAAGAGTAGCAAGGGATTCTTGATTCCTTAAACATGGTCCCCTTAGCATGGTTGTGTAGCGCCTGAAACTCGAAAGAAGGGCCTAGAATTATTTGCCTTGTGAATTTTAACCAAAGTAGTGCTATTGTGTACAGTTGCTATTCCCTCAACCCCATGTTTGAGGTGGTGGTTGCAAACATTTGCCAGATCTGCACTTTCTACAGATGGAAACGTGAAACAAAACTGTTCAGGCCATCTTTGGATGCACTATGATCTGACCTGGTTTACATTTCAGAGAACTCCCCAAACCACCTGACAATTAATGTGAATACCAAGTGATACGAATCTTGATTTGTGGTTTACATCGATTTTGCCATGGTTTACATGCTCATCTTGCAGATACCCCGGCTCCATCAGCCACACCATCAGCCAATCGCTTTCGGCGAGGCCACGTTGCTCACGGCAAACTTCTCGTCGGGGGAACTCGTGTCAAGTGTCAACTTGGACGTGGTTGGACAATAGTTAGCAGATGGCCGCCAAATGAGGCGTTCCACGCATAGAATTCGCCATTGCCATGGGATTTGAAGGGTCTGGAAGTTTTGCGATACGTAAAAGATCTTTTTGTCAAATTTCAGAGCACAGCCGCTGTCAAGTTGGGTTGGTGCAAGGGTAAGGCTTAAACCAATGGCAACTGTGCCATGCGCCTTTCAGAGAGTGTAAGAAAGGTTGGTCCTATGTAGCTGTAACATCCTGAAACCTTCCCAAAAATCTGACCGTCATCGGATGTTGGTGTTGGCATTATCAACATCCTGACAACCATTGATATCCTTCGTGCCGGAAAGGCATTTTCATGGCTAGTTGCACTTTTCTGCGAGATCCAGGTCTGTCTACAATGACTTCTTGATCAACTTGGAAGAGGTCAGGACAAAGCTCTAGGATGTGACGAGTTTTTCTGGAGCTCTTTGGGAAATGCATGGAAATTACCTTACCTAATAGCAATAGCAGAGACGTAGTGTTGCCAGACAAAACTCACTATAATGGTGATTGAGGTAATATGTCAATACGTAAATATCCAGTGAATTGTCCAGCTGACCATTGTTAGCGCAGCATCCTACTGCCTCAACAGGGGTTCAAAAAAGAGAAAAAATGGATCTGGGTGATATGGTTATGTTTCAAAATTCCAGATCCCCAAATCCTCTGAATATGGTTCATTTTAGGAAACTTATGGATTTGGGGACCCCGCACACTGAGACACACCCATAAGGTCATTTCAGTCAACCTGTAGCGGTGAATGGGGACCCCGCCGTGACGTCACTCACCGGTATTTTACATTTAAGTTTCAGTTTTACTCAGGGATCCACCTTGTGAAAACGGATTTTGCAAGGCTGGTAATGTGTGATTCTATTGGTCCAGACTTCAATCTATTGGTTTCTTGACTACACCAGCTGGCAAGTAGATGGTTACATAGCCACAAATTTAGTACGTGGCCATCATCCTTGTGAAAGAGCCACTAGAAATAGAAAGGGCCAGCAAGGACATGTTATGAATTGGCATCTATGTTTTCCTACTGTTGTGCTTTCACATTGCCATTTTTGAGGGCCGATATGAAAGTCACAAGAGCTCTCCAACAATCATTCCGAATACCACTCAAACATGAAAGTGAAGGAAAGCTTTCTCAGTTTACGTTTTTTTTTAGTTGTCATCAGTCATTTGTAAGTAAACCATCAATTTCCATGTAAAAAGCTGCCTGTCTGTTTGGTTTGGTTTCCTTCAACGGGCCCCGAAATCGATGACCGATGGATGGAAATCGTTTTTTTTCAGCAACAGGTCTTGGTGGATGCCAATCTGCAGGTTCCAACGGTTTTCCGTTAGGGAAGCTCGGGAAGTTGCCGCCACGTTCGTTCCGGTTTCGGTCGCTGATATGGTTGTTGGTTGTTTTTTTCACGCACAAAAATTGATGGAGGAAGGTATCCAAAATTTGTCAAATGTATATTATATATATATATATATATTTACATATGTATATATTATATGTATATTATCATTTTCCTTACATATGTGTTATATATGTATATTCAATTTGAATCTAATGAAATTTTGAAAAAGACCTCCATTTGTGCTTGGAAATGTTGAGACCACAACAAAAACAATCTATATTGGCTATCTACCTATCAGCATGACACCAACCCGCCACGCCAAACAAGCTTCTCTTGAGTAAATTACGGATTATGAGCTTCATATTTAAGTAGACGTAACAACTCGAAGAACAAACTTTGCAAGCAAACTACTACTGTTGATGGTTCAGAAATCCGGCTAACCAGTTGAGGGAAAGGTAGTCTATCCCATTATCTACAAGGTTTTAGCACCATCCCAGGTTTTTGGTCTTCGGATTTCTGAACCATCAACGGTAACTCCAACCCGAGGTACTGCCCAGGTAGCATTGCAACAAGTTCAGGCCACGACGGAGGACGGTGGTGGTGACGTTTGATAGAGGACATTTTTTTCCCTGATTGATTTCTGAGCGCAGTTGTATATAATATTATATAATTATATATTGTATATATATATATATATATACACATACTTAAAATTATGTATATGTGTGTATGTTTGCACTGGAATATCAGCTTCATTGGGTTTAGGATTGTTCAGATGGATGTTGAACACCTTGCAATCAACAATTTGATGTGCTTCCTTTTCTCCTTCCCACTTCCATTTGATACTATGAAAAGACATATATTTGGGGACTTGAATTCTGATTCTGATTTGTTGTACACGATCGTGGGTCCGACTGCATTTGATATGTTTTTTAATTTGTTTCAAGTTCCCACATGAAATACAGCGAAAACACATCAACAAAATCGTGTTTGGAAGCTGAACAAAATTCTTCTTTTCTCCAGTCCAATCTTTATTGGGTCCTTTGGTTGCTGAGTCAAAGGCGCTTTCCATCTCCTGCAAATCGTTTGGCTTCTCTTTCAACAAACCCTTTCAAGTCGGTTTGTAGAAGACCCGCAATGAAGTTCAATAGATGGGAGGCAGTCGCCATCCATACACAGGTTTATAAAAAAGAACAACACAGGGGCGAATCAAGCTTCAAGTCTTTTTGAAGGAGTCAAACCTTTGGACTTCTGAATCCTAGCTCTATGTTTACTTATTTACATATATATATATATATATATTTACATTTATATATACACAAGATGTGTTTTAAAAGGTCATGTCTTGTACTAGTTATATGTACATTGCTATAATTCTTTTAAAGGTGTGTGTGGGTGTTGTGGTTGGACATGGTTATCCCAGCTTCCAAGCTCGTGAGAGCACCGGTCCGCACGTCAGGGTATTCCGAATTATCAATTTCCCATTGCGAAGTGGTTGGTCCAGGATCTCAGTTGTTGAGACATGCAACTTTTTGGTTTGGAAGTTTGGGGTGGTGCAAGTTGAAGGAGGTTGAACAAAGAAACTTGTTTACGAGATGCGTGGTGAAGGCTTTTCCAGTAGATACGAAGATTATGAAGCGTAGTTTTGGATCTTGGGACACGGTGATGACGGAATGAAATGGAATGAAGTTGTCTTGAATCTTTGCAGCTTGCTCTGCGGAGCGGTCTGGGTCTATATACTGTAGTCCCTGACTTGTGACTTGTGACTTTCTTCGCTGTTTGGTTCTGTTCTTGTATAATAGCATATTCAGATGTGTATAGATATGTATATTTTGCACTCCATACTGCTATCTTGAAGTGGCTTTACCTGGCTCGACCCCAAGATTCACTTTCGATTCAACTCTTTGGATTTTGGGAGTTTTGTTTGGATTCCACCTTCGTTTGGATCTATTGTTTTCACTTTTAATGGCCGAAACACCTTGCTATCCAAAAGGTGACCTCTGACTGGAGTAGGGACCCCTAGGAGATCAGAGATGAAGGGAAGGAGGCTGTTTTTGTTGAACAAAATGGAGTGGCTGAGGAACATTGGAACAATAGATCAAGGTGTGTGGTTGTTTCTTTCTATGCTTGAGTCATTGAGGGGGTAAAATCTTGGTTTTGTTCGTTTAAGAGGGGAAAAGACACTCCTACAATTGAACATGGTGTTTGGGGGATACAGAAGTTGGGACATGACATGTTTTGTTAACTCAACAGCCCCAAGCTTCGGGATTTGATGAGGGGACTGGTTGTTGGTAGCTCCCCGCACTACAACGTGATATATGAAATCTGTACGTAATCGTCGTGTCCATCTTTAAGTTGTTTCAGTGTTATGTATGTTCCCTTTGATTTTTGTTCATCAATCCAAAACCTTTCAGCATTGGCAACATTTGTTTCTCTGTTTCACGATCTTCCCCCCTGCCAAAACCAACACACCCTTGATACCGTGTGCGGAGCTAGCCACATCACATTGATGGATTTCTAACTCAAAAAGTTGTTTGCAGAGAGGATTTCCTCATACATTTTCAGGTGTTTCCAAGTTGGGAAGTGACAACAGCAATATACCTAGAATATCCAAAAACGTAGCTGACCTGTGTTTTCCGAGGATTCGTCCAGATAGTATCCAGGTTGTCAACACTTACAGGCGGAACTCTCCTTTTAGCATGTAAAGACACAAGTGTCATGAGGTGTTTGTCCAGCCGTTTGCGGAGAAGCTCGGCAGTACCGAGGCACGCCAATGTTCCGAAAAAAACAGAGCCCATACGACCCCATGTTTAATGTTGTTTATACAGGAGGTTGCAATACCCACTTGTATGAGAATTAGGTCAAGCCGAGCCACTGCAATAGGATCCCTGCTAACCCTGGTGTTCCCACGACAGAATTAGAGCGTGAGGTGTTCGCCGAAGTACCGCTACAGGGTTGAAGTGGGTTTCTTGCCAAAATGACAATGAAGGAGTCAGACTGATAAACTAGTACTGAGTTTTTTGTTCACCACCCACTCTCAGTAGAGAATCCGTGTCTTAGCTAGAGTATGAAGGTCCAACTAGAAGCAGATATGTATGCAGGTCTTATCTTCTTGAAGTGATTTCATATCCCTCATCAACCACTCTTTACTCGCCAGATGTGAAGTGCAGCATTGGCAACGAATTCGCATGCGATGCTGCAGGTGGGTGGTTTGTTTGACCCACCCAACTGGGATGGCACCAAGTGGAACTAGTGACCCGTGTGTAATGCGGGGATGAATCAATTTACAACTTTAGGCTGGAGATTTCCCAGGGATTGATTGAATCCCAGTCCTACGGTTGATGGAAGAAATTCCAAACAACCACCTGGGATGATGCTAAAACCTTGTAAATAGTGGGATAAACTACTAACCTCAACTGGTGAACGCCGGATTTCTGAACCATCAACAGTTGTAGTTTCAGCTCTATTCAAAAACCAGATGTCCAACGATTATCCCGAAGAATTTCAGCCGTTTTTGTTGGTGGTTTTCCAGGTTGGTGAAATACTCCAATTCACTCAGACAATCCCAGATGCCATGGATGAAATCAAGTGGAGTCTACCGTGGATGGTCATGCATCCGCGTGTGGTTATTTATCCACTACTGTATAAACTCAAACTTTCAAACTTCAATCACCGGGTCAGTCCAACAGCAAAGCAATTCCATCTTGAATATTTGTCATGTTCAACCCTATTTAAGAAAGATTCCCGTTGTGAATAATGTCTTTCAAACAGATGGTTCAACCATCACTTAGTAAAGGTTGCCCCATGCTCATGTTTGCAAGCTCGTTCGTGCAGGACCTAAACCGACGACGGAACAGGTTTGTGAGGACAGCTTCGAACAGAGGGATTTGTGGTGGTGTGTTCTGCCACTCACGCAGACTTCACAGAAAGACTTTTATTTGGAGCTGAGACCACTGTAGACTGCAATCTAATTTTTTTTGGAAGATATTGTTGCTGGGTGGGATTCTCACACTATTTCCGAATGTGTTTGATTAGGCTCATGTCCCACAGGGGTGTGGACTACAACTTGTCCTTTCTTGGTAGCTTCACTGGGCAGGGTTAAGATTACCCACTGAAATCTTGGCATCACTTATACTTATGAGATATCAAAGTGATAGTGATAGGTGTGATTTTGCTACGTTGTACCCTTAGTGCACCTGTTTATATTTGGTCCAAGTATGTGTATGTCATCCCGCAAAGCGAGCACATCCCTGGAGAAGAAGCAAAGCTGGTTCCGCGGATTCCCGGAAATCTTGTTAGTTGTGGTGGGAAAGTTGGGATTGAAGCCAACAATAACGCTAGCCCTACTCGAAATGAATCCTCGAATGCTCGTAGATGGGGTCACCCGGGCCTGGGGAGGGCATCATTGTGCACCAGGCCTACTTGGACTGCCCCTTCGAATTATCTTGTCCTTTAGATGGTCCCGGTACCGACATCGTGCCTTTGCTGAATGAGAAATTCTTTTTGTGGTTGGTTTCACTTAGTGTAGTTGGATTGGTAACAACCATCTAGCTGGTGGTTTTATTGGGAGCATTCTGAAGGCATACAGCAGACAACAGAAATGGGGCCCAGCTCTCACCTTTCTGGGGCTTCATGGTGTTCCAGCCAAATTGTGATGATTTCAGGTGACGTAAGACCCAAATTGGTATTCTTCCAATGCAGAATCTGGCCCTCATTTTATTGTAAGCACGTCACAAGTCCTTTCATTGGATGATCACTTTCAATCCCACCCGGGTTCTTGGTGCTGTCCATTGAACTAGTCCAAGGGATTTATCGGCCAATCTGGGTTTCTGATACTGCTGGTGGTTCAGACATGCGGCTTCTTCCCGCCTGCGGGATGTATAAAACCCTGCATTGCCAATTATAGAACTGGTGAAGGATGTCGGTACTTTTGACCTGAAATACCTGGAGATTCCTGGAACGCTCCTACATGGTGAGTAAATGCCTCCCCACTCTTGGATTGATCGCGACCCTTGGTCAGGGGTCCATCATCCAGGTAGTAAACTACCAACCTCAAGTACCAGCATTCATGAGTGATGTTTTTGGTGGAATATACCTTCCCTTGATGTCTTGACTACCAATCTAGCACTTACTGTAGATACCTGAATATGACAACAAAAAGATATTCACCGCCTCGACTGTTTGTACCTTGGACATTAAGAAGCCAATCCCTCTATACACCCAAAAACTAAGATGGAACCTGAAAATGGAGCCTTAGAAGAGGAGGTTTCCTTTTTGGAGCCTGGTCATTCGAGGTTCCTTTTGTTAGATTTCAATCAGACATGGAACAGATGGGAGGTTGGCATCCCAACACATAGCAGTACAAGTCACCTTGGGACCTAGCCGCTTTATTCACGACATTTCAAAATTAAGGACCACCCAAAATCCACTACGAATTGTTCCATTGTCATTGAAAGCCAACAGATTTTAGGATCCTTAATTTTGAGCCACACCCATTTTGATGGCCTTTTCTATTTCCCCCAAATTGAACCTGTTCTGTCCATTTTTGATCAACGAGCAACAAGAACATCTCCTTATTCGTGTTTTTTCGTCTCTTGTAACAGATGACATTTATGTTGATAGATCCTGCCAAAGTGACTGCAAACTATTTAAGTCAGGTGTGATCCCTTGTGCAAATCTGCTGTTGTGCACTTGGATTTTGAGCATTCCAATGATCCAAACTCCAGAGGATAAAAATGCAGCAATGTACATATCTGGGTGAGCTAGCGGACATTAACTGACGCCGCCCTCAAGTGTAGATGCTGAAGATGTTGTGGCAAATTCCTCTTGTTTCAACGATAGTTTCATTTATCATATCTATAGTCTATAGTTGTTCCATTCTCTCTTCAACATGCTAATCAGCCACGAGCATTGCCTGGTCACTACATGCAACTGTGTGCCTGGACTATGCGGACATTCGGACGATGTACCTTTCACCCTAGGATGAACACTGACACTAAGCCGAGGAGCTATGATTATAACTTATCAAAATAGCTATGAATGCCTACAACTTACCTCTTCGGGGGGAACTACTGTAATCCAGGATGATACTTAGAATCAACGGGATCAACGTCCTATCCAACCATGCTAGCTTATTTGGAACCTCCAAGTACAGGTCAAGTGTTACTTTCTGCCTCAACCCTGAGGAATGCCCGTTGCAATTGGCCTTGGCAATAGGCCGAGATGACCATGGCTGGGGGTAATAACGAGGGGTGGTGTGCCCCTAGCATCCGCAAAGACTTTCCAATTGAGCTCTGCCTGATTGTTGGAACGTGCTCTTTTTTGTGTAGAGAATGTCCGCTATCCCCATTTGCATCATAGGAATTGTTAAGCGTTGCCTTCTACAAAGGAAGTACTGAGATGTTCTAATTTAAGGGGTTCTGGTGCTGAACCAGTGAGTAATGATACTAGCTATTGGTTTCAAGCATTTTGTGTTTTAAGTTTTCAGCCTTCCTCCAAGTTGACAGCGTTTCTTCAGAAAGGGCAGTTGAACCACCGGCTTCAATACAATTATATCATATATAGGTAGATACACATATCGCACTCTGGCAGACAGGTTATACACAGGTTTTTTTGAGTCAGTCAGTTGTTTGCATTTCTTTCTATTTATGTTGTAAGTATGGTTTTCCAACATGCACCGTCCAATGTGATGAATTGTTGAGCATTGGAATATCTACCATTGAAAACAGCATGAGTCTCTCAGACTCTCAGTTGTTGTTTCAAACACGTGTTCTTTATCAGCCCGGTCCTTAGGGCCTTAGGGAGGTAAACATGTTTGATTCATATTTGTCAAACTGGATGGCTCAACTAGAGGCATTGTGGTCCTTTCGATCCTCTGCTGCTGCTGTGTCATTGGGCTCTTTTGCTGGGACCACAGAAACCACAGCCGCAAATGGCTGGGGATTGAGGCAGGGAACTTCATGGGAAGAGACCCACCCAAATCAAGGTAAGGATCATGCATTTTGTCATGTGGATGGGTGGTTCGTTACTGTCATGGCAATGAAGGTACCGGTATAAACCCTGAGGTTAGAACGGTTAGCCATCAGTGGTTGGGAAATAGTGTTCGCTTCCACTTATGTCAAGGGAAAATACTTGGCATACATCCAAATCCAAAGACATGTTTTCTCTACTAAGGCTGTCCTAATTTGATTCAGACGCACCCAATTCATCCCAAGTCCCAGTGTTTCAATATACACAAGCGACATGACACTTGAAATGACATAAGCTACATTCCCAACATCTTTCATCAACAAATCAGCCAAATGTAATGCTCAATCTTCATGTTTTTTGACACCTTCAGCACAGCCTCAGGTAAATATTGTGATTTTAGGCGCCATTTGTGGTGTCGTTGTATGAAAAAGGGAGTGGTCTGGGTGGCCAAAAGGTGTGATATTTCTTTAAAGTAAATATGGAGAAAGAAATGTTGGGATGAAGAGAATCCAGAGCCTCAAAGAGCAGAGTGATTGAAAAATGCCTCGTTGTTACAGAGCGCTTTTAATGAAGAAACCACCAGTGGTTTGGTAACTCGCAATCCTCACAAAATCACCATGGATTTTTGGTACAGAAATTGTCATGAATTCCACCAAGAGCCACTGTGATGTTAGTCGGGTCACTATGACGTTTGATGTGCCACTGGGCATCACAATGAAACACTACGTCGTACAGCTCATGGGTTGTGTCAAAAAAATTGGATGATTCGCCAATATGCAAGTATTGATATGTTACTTGGGACATCCGAGGTCACCGGTTGTTTATGATGCTGTTGCGAGCTCCTAGTAAAGTACTCATGGTACCACATGATGATGGGCTATGTCTTGTCATGATCTTGCCTGTTCAATGCTGCATTTGTTTGTGCTTTTGAGAAAATGTAGATCCATACTAAATGGAACAGGTACAAAAAGCTCACAGTGAATCTAGGGAATTTGCCTAGCGCCAAACATAGGCTCTTGGACTTCGGTGAATTAATTCTACCTTGGCTTTGGTGTATCCCAGTCCCACCGGGTTTTTTGTTTGACCACTTTTACCGACCCACTGATATGACTCACACCTGAAACGAACATGATGTTTGGTTTCCTCATGACGCACAACTGACAACCACCAAGGGGTGATTTGGTAATGGATGGCTCCAAAAGGGATTTTACTTCAGGTTGCTGAAATATCATAGTTCACCCAGATTGATAGCATAGGGACATGCGATGTCATAGCCTGATAATTACGGGCCTTTTAGAGATGGAGCAAAGCATCATGTCACTGATATTGCTTCTATCCCTAGGGAATTCGACTTAATCTAGTGGGTGTTTTACACTTTTTTACACCTGCATTTCCAACTTTAACTGCTCCAATGACATGTATATTGGGTGGTGAAACCGCGCACTAAGTATTGTTTCATAGGTTTTGCGGGACAACGAAAAACTACGGGATCTGAGGAGCTTGTGGCACGTAGTGAAATAGGTCAAAGGAAGATTCTGGTTCTGGTCATACATGGTAAGCAGCATACACCAGCAAGATGCTGGGCCATCATTGACAGGCAGTAGGTTGGCTCAGTCCAGACATCCACTGGCCACCACCGCAACCCCACCGGTCAGTCCTCGCACTGGGCAATTGCGGCTGATTGCCAAAGGGGGCCAGTCGATGACGGCAGGGACTCGTGGGGGATTGAAGTTGTTGGGTGGCATGTTTCAGATCACGCCTTGTTAGGTGACCTCACCCCCAAGGCTGGTTGTTTAGCATCAGGAAATCCCCTCCAAAATGGCCCGATGTTTCATGAAGATTGAATATTGAGCTTGGTTAAAAGTGAGCAAGTTCGATCAATTTCAGCCAGACCTAGAGTAATATTTATATAGTAGGAGTTTGCAATACTGTTGATGGGCGAGATGTTACGTACTTCCCTCAGAGTTACTATTCATTGTAAGAATATGCATTCCCATCTATCAAGTGTATCAACAAATTATCATAGCATTCAAGCTGATAGATCACAGATTCACAAGATACATTTTCCAGTTAACCATTTTGCTGTAGATTGCAGGACGGTGAATAAATCCGATTTCTATATAAGTCACCAAAAAGGTTGAAGCATTTCCACTGCCATATGGTTGCCACATCAACTTGAAGCAGCCTGGATGTCTTGTTTTCGACACTTCGTTGGGGTTCCCTCATCGACATCAAATGTGAAGCCGTAGAACAATGACGCCTGCATGCCCTCCCCAAGGCACATCGATTTATATATGATTGCAAAGTCCCTTTGAACCTAGACGATTGTATGACATGGTACCACCAGCTTCTAGTAATGATAGATAGATACATGGATCATGGATTGTGTAGCCAGTAAACTGCCATTGAAAAGCAGCACTTGAACAAACAGATACCAGAGGGTGCCAACCAGCAACCTCACCCCACCCACAAGAGAAGACCAGGTAAACTTCTACGTGGTGGATAAATCCAAAGAAACCACAGGTGCATGTCCGACAAAACAAGGACGGTTTGGTTTTTTGGGTTGCTGTCAAGGACTGGATAGAAGCAGCTGATGCAAAACTGATACGAAACTTTGTCATGGCCCCTGTTATTTGGTGTTTTCAATTGTTCCACATACATCCCGGCTGTGTTGCAGACACCCTACAAGTCCACAATATGTTGCCAATTCAATACGTTGCATACATCCCTGTTCTCCATTTGTCAGTAGAATGGTGGCTACCTGCAGTAGACCTTTTGTCTACAGGGATTGTATAGCTATGCGATGCTATTGGCACAGTAGATTCGCGAAGACTTTCAAAGGCGACCAAAGCTACACTCTAAGTAGACAAAGTGATAGCTGCAGAGAACATGTTCTTACTCAATAGGAAAACCGTAACATCATCTACAAAAGGTGGATGTTCCATCATCTGTGCTAGCTAATCCCGCGGCTGTATATGTGTTTATAATCTATATATCTATATCTATGTTTATATCTATATATCTCAGAATCAACCAGGTAATTTTCTGATACTTGTTAGTTGTCATGGGATTTTGGAACACCTAATTCTGTGACATTCGCATGTAGATATTGTTCCTAAGCGTAGCTCAGTGATTCGCCACGCGGTGTTTCTACCTCAAGTACTAAACAGTAATTGCCAACTTCAGTGGCTCATCATCCAAGTACTGCCAGTGGCCCATCGTCCCCAAAGCGGAGGTGTTGAAGATTCCGGGAGAGCACAGGATCCTCGAAGAGAGTTTGATCAATGGAGAAGGGGGAAGGTTCCGATCGTCCTTTTGCATGTGCATGTGTGTCGATGATATCAAATATCATGAAGCAGAATCTTTGAATGTAAAGCTAGGTTTAATATTCGATGTGCATAGTGTGCATATGTATTAATGATAGCATGTGTCCTACGTATGTTGAGCGTACTTAAACATGTATATATTTGTAGTATATGTTCTTGCATTTTGTTTGTTTGCTTTTGAACCCCTGCAGTACTAAGAGTTTGAAGATTCCCTTGGATTTACCCTTCACTCTCGGCTCTCCAGACGCGGCAGGTCGGGATGCACCTAAGATCGTCCAAGATCTTATACCACTTGGAAAAGTAGCTGGCGCAAACACCTCATTTCTTGTAATTAGCTACTAAGCGAACAAGTGTCGCCATCGCCATCTACTTTCCAAGTGGTATATCGGTCTGGGCAAGTCTTGAAACCTGAATTTAGGTTTTCTGTGGGGGATGCCCGAATATAAACCACCATTTTCAATGAGAAGAGCGAATTGGTCGCAAGAAACCTCATGTAATGGCGTATCCAAGGATTCAGGCCACGAAAGCAATTGTGGACTCGGGTGTTCCATTAAAACCTGCTGACTCTCGAATTTTGAAAAGAGGTAGGTAAAGTCTTGAATGTTCAGACTGAGAATTGTTGGACGTGTCAGTTTCGACCAGCCCGTCACTCCGGTTCTCAGGAGGACAAAAAGACCATCGTGTGGAGCCCAAACTGTTTCGTATGGCTTTGAAAAAGCGTTTTTGAAAGGGCTCGGAAACATGGAACAACGTCAATTCAAGACTGCCACAAGAACAATGTAGCTTTCACTGACCAAGGGCATCCAAGGGCCAAAAGAAGTGGTACACCATGTTTTGGGGGGACAAAATCCTGTAGTGAAGAATGCACAGTTGGGGGCCAAGGTATACCTGACTCGAGCTTCCTGGATCATTGTACCTTTTTGTCACATTTTTGACTTCACAAATCCTTCACCCCAAACTTGAGACTCCCCTGTGTCGGGACCAGACCTCTCCTTGTAACAGTCCCATCATAATCATCAAACCGCTTAGGTTAGCCAAGTTGGATGACTGGGGCAAATCCCACTGGAAGCTGGTGGGAATTACAAGTTTACCGAATTTCCTTTTGCATCCAAATGTACGGCCTGGGCCCCTCTTCAACAAATGTTGAGGTGTGGGATATTGATGTGGAGAAAGCGCAGCAGTTGGAGCCTGAAGGGTGGAGCCGTGCAGTCGTTCCTTCAATTGATAGCTTACAGTAGTGTAACATCGATTTCAATGGGTTTTCAGTGGTCAAGACATATAGGAATTGTCTCATGTAAGAAGTTGTAAAGTAATATTAGCTGTACAGTCTTGCGATTTCCCATCTTATGTATACGCAATTCTATGACTTAGACAACAACTATGTACCATGCTAAGTACCCAAGATGTTGGAGGATAGTGGAGCTTGGCTGACATGGGAGGTACAGTATCATGCACACGACTGGAAACAAACATGGGACCTACAACCGTATCCATGTTAGCTTTCAGGGGTGTAGCCCATGCAAAACCAAACTACAATCTGTTTTTGCTTATTCTTAGTTGATATTATTGATGTTTCAAGTGACATCTTTCAGGTGTGAATTGGTCTCCGAAGCATGTTCAGCAGTTTCTCCTTGATTTGGTGGAAAATCTTCCATAGGGATGAGAGGTGGGTTTCCCTGAAATGATGTTTGAACCTCACGCAAGCAGCTACAAATTGAAACAGGCTGAGAAAGTTTGTTGTTTCAATGGTTAGTTCGTGTTTGATCAGGAAGTGGTTGAAGTTCCTGGGAAATTCCCATGAATTATGAAGGATTTATCACTTGGAGATTTGGATTGAAATAGTAAATGATTGGAACAGGAAACCAACAAACTCAGCAACACAGACCAACCACTGACGGATCGTTCTTCTCCAATCTCTCTTCTCCATCTCTCCATCGAGGTTGGAATTCCAACAGTACAAAATGCAAAAGCTTGGAGACAGAGGCCGCCAACCAGTCAGTTCTAGGGACCTTCTTCCGACAAGGGCAGAAGAATAACAATGATATACCATTTGCAGGAAATAGAGTTCATAGTTAGCCACGTTGAAATTGGAGTATCTATCATCTATGTACTGATATGAGATGACAGAAGGACATAATGTGACATAGTGTATATCAATAGTTCTTCAAGATGTGACCCACAATTCCCATTCCTTGGTGTTGTCGAATGCGAAACGACCTCATGTTGGGAAGTTGCGCAAAGAGCGCAGCAGAGGTTCGAAAAAAGATCTTGGAACACAACCGCACCAACCAAAAGAGTGCAGTGTTTCTGATTAAAGTGTTCTTTAACCGCAGGAGGGTGTTGAACTTTAGATATGTGTTTTGGGCATTTTTGGGCATGCGAGTCGAAAATGCAATGATGACATACACCGAGAACCCAACTGATCACCATTGTGATGAGTTGACTTTACATGTTGGAGGCCAAATCTTCCAAAACAAGGAGCCCAATCTGGACTGTCGGTAGATATAGCATATATATAATCTAGGATGTATAATCCCTTTAATCTTGGGATACAATTCCATCCCAACCACAAAACCACCAATCTAAATCTTATATAATTTTGAGTGGTAGTGACAAGAGATGACGTTTGGATAGCTTGGTGAGCATTCACGCCATTCCATGTGCCTGTGGAAGTCTTTCGAATGTTTCGGCACCAGGGAAGATAAGTCAGAAGCACCAGGAAGCTTTGAAGTGTCTTTGGTGCAAGATGTGGTTGGAGGTTTCTGGGATGTTGCTTCACTTTTGTTGCTGGATTTAATGTTCAGGATCTTTCAGAGCGGCAAAATATTCAGAATCATCATATGCATGTCAGTGTGTTGGAACATTTGGGGACGGAGAACATTATGTCAACCAGGTTGTCCTAGTTGAGTTATGATAGCATATGATAGAAATGTACCCCCAACAAAAAAATAACAAGATTCGCCAATGCTTCTATCACAGAAAGTAACCCGTCCTGTACCAACATTGCTGGGGTCTCAAAAGGAAATGGGGCATTATCTTTCCATTCGCGGAAGGAATATGACCATCCACCAGGTCGCCGGTTCACATCTTTTTGCACCTTCTTTAAGGTGTGAGCTGATGAAATCCCACATTGAACCAATTCTGTTTTTGGCCATGTTTTTGAAAATCGATGGTCGCCCCTTTTTGGGGGGACAGGTTTCCAATTCAACCACGAAATTCTGCTGCATCTTCCTGTGCAGATGGTTCAAAGATGTTCAAAGCAAAAAAATAAGCAGCAATATTAGGAAGTCAGATTTGTACGGGTCACAGTAGACACAGCAATAAAACCAATTCACCAAAGCGAACTCATACATCACGAAATGCTTATTTGTTTCTGCCGAATGCGGATGAATTGCATCTTTCTAGGTAAATCCTATCGTTGCATGTGCCATTTGGTCGAGTCTACATTCCGGCTCTTCATCTCTTGTTTTTCATTCTTTGGGAACGGTACCCGAAATATTGGGTGAAAAATGTCCATGAATGGATGCCTTTTCTCACTAAGCGTTCATCTAGCAGCGTTTGACCATGACACACATTGTGGATTTTCCTGCCAATAGTGGACAGACCAGAGAGGACATGAGATGGGCGATGTGCCGGGCAAATGCTTGTTTCTGATTCAAAAGCAACCCACCAAAAAAGAAACGGTTTCTAGTACTTTAGGATTGAGGAATCTGACCCCCAAAAAAATTGCCTAAGATATTCAACTCTAGGAATTCTTGTCAATTTCTCGGAACGAGTCAACAAAGAATCCAGTTTACCAAGTATCAGATACTGAGGATGCCCATTTCCTCTCTAGAAACAGCCTACACATACTTTCACATACATATAAAAGCCGTACAAATGGCAAACATTACAAGGTATGACGCTATATGTCACCTTTAGTATCCGGCATTTCCAACGCAACACCGCGACCGAGGCGGTTGCCAGGGAATGGCTCAGTGGTATGGAAGCTCAACGGGAGCTTGTTCAACGGGCCCCTGATTTCATGGAAAATCCAGGTTGGTGAAAATATTAACATTCTGTACCGGTAGCAGATGTATGGAAATCCCCTCGTTAAGCAAGCTGGATTTCGTCGGAAACAGTAGATACCTTTCCCTAGCTCAATTGGGATCATCGTCCCTTCTCCACGTGAGAAGTGAAAAAGGACTTGTTGTTCAGGTGATATGCGCGGATATATTACGCTTCATTTTGTAGAAAGTATATTCTGGTCCTTCGGTGCTCTGGTGCCTTTGGTCCTTTGGTTTGTTTGGTCCTCAGGTTTTTTGATCCCTTGATTCTCTGGTCTTCTCGTCCTTGTTGTTGCCGTTGTCGCGGTTGGTGTTGTGTCCCTCAGCCCCAACTGTAACTCTCCTCCAGCTTGTTGTTGTTGCTGGTGATGGCCTTGGTGGTGATCTAAGCCCATGGGAAGAGCTGCTGAAACCACGCGGCAACCAAAAATAAAGTGAAAAAGATAGATAGATGAAAAGTTGGATAGAAATGCAAAAGAATTCTGCCCCTGATTCTTATAGCCCGTTATGGAAATCCATATTGGCCAATCAGCGTAATGGAATGGAAATGCATTTTGTTTTCCAATTCTGTTTGTTTCTCACATGCTGTCAGGGTTTTGAACGCTTTGCCAATAGCAGTAGGGTGACAGATAGCATCCCACTCGCCTCGTATTCCCCGTTTATGTATCATATATACATACATATTACATAATATATATTTACATATTCACAGCTTTGCTAGTTGGACAGTTGAAGGGGTTTGTGTAGCCAATCTGTTCAGTTACCTATCCTAAGTGGAAATTACCCTTCGTCCCAGAACCATGGTTCAGTGGAAAATGACCAGGAATTGTAAAGGAAATGAGGGCAGGTATGATACTTTAACCAAACTGATCTTAATGCGCCACCGAATTCACTCATATCTAAGAGCCGGATGGTGATTCTAAGCTTACTTCTGACTTTTAGAGGTCTGTCCATGGAAGATGGCTATATTTGATGTAGCTATGCTTCTATCAGCTTTATGGCATCCTTGTCTTTTGGGCATCCAACGCCAACGGACTATCACCGGCCGACCCAACTCACTCAGACTCGTCGAAGTACTCAAGAGTTGCTTCAGCAGCATGAAGAGGTGGCAGATGGTTGGTTGTTGGAGCATGTTGGAGCATTTTTTGTGAAGCTTGGGATGGGGTTAAACATTAGATTGACAAATATTAATCTAGCCCATTTATGAGGTATTTCACCCAAAGAACCCCTAGCTTGGCGGGACCTTCCCCATTGCCACATGATATCACCAGAATGCGGAAAGGCAGCGCCACAACGAAGAATATCTGAAAGTTTAGGGTTTAGGGTTTATCATGAAGGCAAGGTCTATCCCCCGTGTGTAAGCGGATGTATGCGCTATACAATGGCTCGGTGATAAAAACACACTACCTAGCACCTGTTACCATTCTCCTAGTATATTGCGTTGATATTTGATGTTCCTATGCGGAAAACAGATTGTCATGATTATGTAATACTACCTAGCAAAGGCAGTACTGTTGGCGCTTCAATGCGGCCAAATTTCGGTTTTGGCCGGCCATCAACCGTAGGTAAAGATTCCAACCAACACTTAACGAAACCAATTGCCCCCTTCAAAATAGAAGACTTAACGGCTGTACAAATAGATCTATTGATGTCGATATTGATACTACAATTTGGCGTATATTGATGTATGTATTCAAATGTCGTATTAGATTGCATGTATGACACCATGTTCAGTCTGATTCAGGTGTTGGTCCCAATTCTGCGACAAGAAGTTGGTTCCCAAGCCTCTTCCCAACCAACCTCACCTGCAGGAGGCGGTGGTGGAATTTGAAAGGTCTATCAAGTCTCAGGTCCCATCGGAAACGGAAAGGTTGTTGCAGCGGATGGGTTGAGAAGAATCTCAGAAGCAGCACTGTTGGTATGTCTTTTTTAAGCTTCAAACACCATCCACCCGCATCTCACTGGTGCACTGTATACCGAGCCAATTCTGTCAAGTTTGACGGTGCGTTGACGGTTCAAAATACGCCTATACTACACCTGTCTTAAACGTGACATGTAGCATTGTTGGGGAAGAATCCACACAAACCGTGGAATTTTCGTGGATATACCCAGATACCTTTCCCCCAGCTGCACAGGCACAGTCTGAAGCCACCACACCACGGACACCGCGGACACCACAGTCGGTGCAGACAATCGCCTCGCGCGGGGCGACATCACAGGGAACAGTGCAAGGTGGGAAAAATTGACATCCTTTGGGCGAGGCGGAGTGGGGTGATGACCAACGACTTTTTAGGGAAGTACTTATATTTATCTTTCATTCCCCTGGACATTCAGACATTCGGACCTGTTCTGAAGAAATACAAATCAATCTTTCTTGTCAGTCAATGGTTTGAAAGTTGGTTCAGTTTGGTGGTTTACCACCAACCCTTACGCCCCCAGGTGATGCAACATCAGGACCTTACAGACCGCGGGCACGTCATGGGCTGAGATTTGGAGGGGGTCATTCATGGAGCCATGTATGCTGGATGTAGGTCTGGCAGGTATGCCAGGTTTTACAAAATCCATGTTTTTGTTTTACATATGGATGTTTCCGAAAATAGGGGTACCCCCAAATCATCCATTTTAATAGGGTTTTCCATTATAAACCATCCATTTTGGGGTACCCCTATTTTTGGAAACACCCATATATTATTTGGCTGGTACTTAGTGATGAGGAAATGAGCAAAAGATGGCTATTCAGAACCGCTTCCCTCCAGACTTGGTGCGAATCGGCATATCGACGGGTGATCCAATCTATATGTTTCCTAGAAAATGGAGAAGTAGATGGAGCCACAGAATTCTTCCAAATCACTGGCTAGTCAAAGAAAAACCATGAAAAACCTATCAGATTCAAAGATTCAAATTGATGGGCATCTCACTACAACTGGTATAATAATCAAATCAGACCTTCCAGAATCCACAAGACATGTTCTGCCCCACCCAAATGTCTAATAGCTTGTGGTTGAGTTTTGAAAGGAACTTTGAAACATTGAAAATATCAGCCACCAGAGCACAATGCTGGGTAAATTACGACGCGACGTCAGGTAAGGGATTTCCCCAAGAGATAGTTTGGTAGGTGAATAATCTTTACTTTAGGGAGAGGCATCAGTTGTCTCCCTCAGATTAATGTATACATTTATGATAATCATGTTGGAATGATAATCCCTCAGATTTTTCTGCATTTATATCAAATCTATTTACAGTCCTTCGGTTTGTACATAGGACCACCCAAATGGAGTTTCCCCTTCGTTTTGAAAGATTTGGTCCCAGGTATTCCCCTTGATTTCGGATATGTTCCAAGGTGTGGAGTATTTTTCCATCTCCCAAGCGAGGCCCCGGGAAACGTTGGAATCCGACCGAGCTGGAAGTAAATGATGGTTTAGCATGCGAGGAAACCTTCCAAAAATGATCCAACCAAGCCAAACAATCAGGATTTTTCTATCACATTGTGGAGTCTCTATATGTCTCCATTGCATCATTTCAGTACAGGCAATATGGTCGGTAGATCACCAGAATTTGCAAATTTACGACTGAATGGGTCAGCGCAACAGCGAACAACCTCAAGCATGGAAGGATGATGTGTGTCCACAGATCATCCCACAGTGACCTTGATTTTGGTGAATGGCGTATGAGTTCAATATATTGAAAGCATAAAAATAGTGGTTTTTGTTCTCCGAGTCAGAGTTGCAACGATCTCTGTTCAATGGTTGTTCCTGCTCCACTGATACCATCATTTTTTTTGATAGAGAATGACTCCTGATGTGAAGTTCATGATGGAATGTTCCCGTTGTTCTAGACCTTTGTTTTTGTGTGTGTGTGAATTATATATGTTTGAGATTTTTTGTATATATTCATGTTTTTTTCACCATGACTTGACCATGCCGTGAGTTTCACTTCCCTTTGGGTCCCTTGACTAGGTTCTACTCACAAAATGGGTCCCTCCAAGAGTTCCTTTCAAAAGGGTTATTTTCCACTGAACCATCATTACAGGAGGAAGGGTAGCTGGATAACCCTGGGAATGGACTGTTTCAGTTGGGTTCCTGAACTCCAGCAACCTTCCAAGGACTACGAGCTAAACTCTTTCACCCATGCAACAATTGTTTGGGAGTTTGCAATATTGTCGAATTTTCAATTAAATCTTCCACTGATTCAACACAACAAATTGACAAAGCAAATTGTGGCATTGTTATGTGTGTGTGTGTGTTTCCTAAATACTGTATTGACCTTCGCCAAAACGAAGATAGATACCTCATTTCAACATACCAAAAACCCTGGTCAAGCACACAACATGTGGCTGAGGTGGATGCCAGGGAAGCTTGAGAGTGAGTTGACGCCCAATGGTCCCTTGGCACTTGGTGCCCATGGTCCCAAAAACATGGGGATGCGAAAGCACTTTCCAAAGCATGCCCCCCCCCAAAAAAAAACAATAAAATAAATCAAATGACTATAATTCCTCCCAGGATCATGGAAATGTAAAAACTTGGGTCGTGTGGTGAATGTTGTGATGAGCGAATTGTTTTTTGAGTGTTTTGAGTGGTGAGTTTTTGGGTTCGAGCAAATGGCTGCAACTGGCAGCCGGGGTTCAGCACGATCGCCCCTTAAATCATAATGTTAGGGACTCAGGGATGGACACCCTCAACGAGAACTTGCCCTCGTTTCAGGAATTTGGAGTTAAGTGAACATGAAAGTGCGAGTTCTTTCTTGCCTGGACTGTTTACAGTTTCCACCCTCAAAGAAGTTGAAACTTGTTCTTTCGAGTCATGTTTGTTGATGACTGAAATCTGGCACCAGTTGACAAATAGCTTTTCTGCCGTCTTTCTATTTACAGGGATTTTGTGCATCCTAGGTGGTGCAAGACACGAAGCGATATTTGAAGTATGGAGATCTTTTGGGAAGGTGAGGTTCCCTAAATTGCTTTTAGAAACGCTGGTTCACAGCTGGCCCGTGATAATATCACTGAAACCACTTCATCTCCTTTCTTGGTAATGTAAGCCAACGATGAGAAATTCTGTGAAAATCTCCATTGTTCTATGGTACTGTACGATGACCATAGATAAGCTACAAAATCAGGCTATCAGGCTACATCTACCTATCAAAACATCTATTTTAGACATTAAATTTGAGGGTCAATGTCAAATATCGACACCCCCCTATATTGATTTGCCACCGGGATAAAGGAACACAAAAAACTCCATCACATCCTCAAGGCTATGACGTTACGATCACGGTGAATCGAAGCTCACAGTTGGGGGCCCCCACGGGGATTCGCCTTCACAGCTGGGGAATCATGGTTCAGTGGAAAACCACCCGGAGAATGAAAGGAAATTGACATTGGAGATACAAGCATTTTCCACTGAACCAGGATTATGGGAGGAAGGGTAATTGTGAGACCTTTTCGTTGTGAACTTGTTTTCTTTTTCGATATTACCAGATACAACCACCATATACCCCTAGAAAAAAGGTAAGAGTCTAGAGCTGGTATACATGCATCTGCGGGAGGGTCTACAAATTTGGATGACCAAAACCTACCGAAACGGCTGAAAGTGCATGTAAGGTTTTTGCTAAGTAGCTTTGCCAAGGTGAGCAACGTAATGGGATGACACACCGCACCGCCTTTATAAGTTCTCCAGACGGCAGGTTTCGCCAGTGCGTTCCACTGTCGCTATTGCGTTCGCCGATCTTGGAAGGAGAGTTTCTTGGTTGCCAACTGGTCTGAGGCTTGAAACTTGCAGAGCAGAAAACATGGCACAACAGAAAGTCCCTAGAGATACCAAAAGCACCAAGTGAACAGGGTGTTGCCCCCAAAGATGCGCGGGATATTCATGGGTTGTTGATTATGAATTATGGACATATGATTGACACGACGCGAGGGGATTCACGATTTGGGATGTAAGGTGGACTCGGTTTGCTGATGGTGAGACAAAACTGGTTGTAAGCATCTCATTAAATGATGGATACCTTGGGCGAACTTGAACTGCAGCCCCTAAGAGTGAAGGGGTGTGTTTGTGCGGGGGGTTCTAAAATCACATATATCTATGGGTGAGAGTCTCGTGTTGAGCTTGTGAAATCCTGCCGGCTTAGCCTTGAGCTAAACTTTCACCACATGGATTGGTGGATCCAAGTTGAGGGCAGGTGGATCCAAGTTTAGTTGTTTCAACTTGGAGTGTGAGTCCAAATAGAACGGTATGTTGATGTATGTTGTATGGAAAAAAATCACTAAAAAAGCAGGTCGGGAACATACCAACCATGTACTCCAGGGTGAAGATATATAGCCAGCCGTCCCTCAAAAGTAGACTGGTAATACAAGGCTTTTGGTAGCCCAAAACATGAGAGCTTTACGGAGCAGTGCCATTTGCTGTTTATCCTGGTGGTGGTGGGTCTGTCTGAAAATAAGGCATAGCAACATACTCATCTAGGTGGTGGTTTCAAATATGTTTGATGTGCATCCGTATTTGGGAAAGATTTCCAAGTTGACTAATATGTTTCAAATGGGTTGAAACCACCAACTAGTCATGCCCTTTGTTGAATTTCATAGCAGCAACCTGGCTGGATTTGAACTTCCAAGTATTGGATTGACCCACCCATGTCAGATTGAAGAAAAAAACAGGCAAACTGTAACCACCTCACGCAACAACAGCCTAGAAATTAAATCAGTTCATCAGGGGTAGCCTCAAAATCTTCGATGCAACAACAGGATGCCATGGGAATCCTACAATTTTAATCAATTTTAATCTAATTCCATTCATCCCATCCCATCAGATTTCAAATTCCAATCAAATTTTGATGATAATTGATTTATTGTTTCCCTTACATATTACCTCAAGTCTTGTCATGGCATATCATAAATCATGCTTTTATATAATGCCAGCCCCAGCAACAAGCTCCTGGAAGTGTTTGTCTAAGGCTGGTGAGCGTTTACTCCCCCACCACTCGCGAATGGTGCCTCGCCAAAGCTCAGTGATGTAGCCAACCTCCCAAGTGAAGGTTACACAGGGCCGTTCTCCCCAACAAAATAGGCATTTCAGGTCCGGGCAGTATGAATTGGCCAGCTGAATCAGATGAATTGATTTGGGCGTGAAAAAATGTTTGAATTCAAAAAAAGGCTGGCAGATTTCTTCTTTTCTTCTTTGTTTCGGGTTGGGACGTGTTTCACCTGTGCCCTGTATTTAGCTTGAGATTTTCCAAATGGAATGATTCATATGTTGGAAGGGAATTGCAACTGAAGCCACCAAAAACCAACATCTTGAAATATCTTGAGGATGGCAGTTAAAAATGTTAAAAGTTAAAATGTTTCACAAAATATGCTGCCAGTTCAGGTCATCAGGGATGGTGAGCTTGGATTCTACCCACCACTTCCTGCGGCCAGGTACCATGGTCAAGTGATGAGCAAGTCAGCTCCTTCGGCCTGAAGACTCAGAAAATGACTGGCTTGGTGGTTCGTGTTTTGCGTTGATTTTTGTTGAGGGGTTGGAGATATAAATAGATATATGAAGCATGCATGTATCAGTATGGGTGATGCTTTCAAACACTTTTTATTTTTCATCCCTATTTGGGGAAATGATCCCATTTGGCTACTATTTTTCAGATGAGTTGAAACCACCAAGTAGATCGGCATCTGTCATTCATTACGTAGTGTCCTTCCAGATGACACGCTCCTCTGCAGAACACCTTCGTTGGCTACTCCGTGAAGGTCCTGAAGGATGGAGAGGCACGCTTCTGGTGGCGAGGGAAGCGCGTAGGATCTTGAAGCGTTTTGCTTGAATCATTTGAATTTAGAGAGAGAGAGAGAGAGTGAACTTGTATTTTGCATTCAATTCTACTAGTAAACTGGTATTTCCAACCTAAGAGAAGTGGCATATGACAAAATGACCCTGCTTGGGGCAGATATACATGTATAATATACAGACATAGAGTAGGCTTGGAGTATTCCAAAGCCCGATCTACAATGTGGAGCAAGGAACGGAGCTACGACTAGGTTGGGTTCACCACATGGTAGAAATGGGGCAAGATATATGTGTATTTATTTGTATGTATATATAAACATATAATAATTGTGTTTATATATCAAAAGAGAGAGAGAGAGAGAGAGATGATTATGGTGCTTGTCAAATTCCACCATTCCGATTTTAATCACTGTGCTTGTATCCACTCTGCTTTGTGTGAATTCAGAGCACTGAAAGACAAGATGTCACTAAAGTTGATGGTTTAGATGGTACATTTGGTAATTCTCCATGGTTCATCCAAATATATACATAACACGTGTTGCTATCCACAAAGTTCATGCATATATTTATATGATATACATATATATATATATGATATATATATATATGTATATATTATATTTAGATTTACATATTTGCTCACAGTATATACCAAGTATTCTGGTATATAAAGTCAGCATTTCTTAGTTTCAGCTACTGCAACTGGGCTGTAAACCCCCATTACTGATCTATAATCATCTCTCATCGTAAGCCACTGCTGGGTGCAACCAGGAAGAGATGCTACAGACGCAGAATGTATGGCCTGGGTCCCCCAGGAAGTTCTGGTTTTCGCGGAATCTGAGGCGGTCACGAGCATACCACATAATATGCATATATATATATATATACATATACCTGGAACCTGGTTGTCCTCTATTTTGGTGGTTGAACCCTTCAAAACAAGGTCTTTTCCAATCAAAACAATGGTCATTTGGGTTCTAGGTATCTATATAAGGTATTTATATATTTAATTGACATTGGTCTAACTGTAGATCAATCAATTTGGTAGCGATGAAACATCTTATTAAACTGAATGATGGGCTCAACCATATCATGTGGTAGATCAACTTTGAAGATCCAATCATTTTGAGCCATAGTCAATAAAGCTTGTTTTGCTCTAGGAGAGATTTCTGCATGATCCACCAATATCATGTTCAACGGATCTCTTGTTCGACTGGCTGATCTCCTTTTTTAGGGTAGGCATTTTTAGTAAAGGGCCTCATGAGAAGCCAAGTCCCATAGCAGGCATGCACCATGTTCTCTTCAGATGGTGCAAGAGCCGCCAAAATCCCTCAACACATTGCAGGGCAAATTTTGAATGTGTGGGGGAAATCGATGGATTTTGATGGATTGTGGATCTTTTAATGTACATAAGCCATAAGGATAAATTCATTGATTTTGAGACACAGCTCGGTCTTTTCAAGGATGGTGCTTGGATGAAGCAGATTCCTCCCCCCTATGACCATTGCACAGGGGAGCTAGACCACAAGATCACGGCAAAATGTCCAAAACTGTCTCGCTCAAAATGATTGACTTCAAAATCATTGTTAGAATATTCCGTATTTTCCACCCACGTTCTGTTGGTTTCAAGCCAGCTGGCCACTGCAACCCTGGGCACCTGAGCTCAGGCGCCGGTTTCCAGCAGGCACCTGTGTGGAAGTCTACGATGATTCCTTGGGATGGTTGCCAGCGACTGTGGAGGGAGATGAGGTCGGGTTTTGAGTGTTTGTGGGATTCTGTGTTTGTTATCAAGTGTGTCAAAATCAAAGCTCTACCCGCAAATCCAATTCAATAGAGTCCATTGCTGGCTGGTGGTTGAGAGGAAGCGTTTTAGAGCTGGCTGTTGGTGTACCTCAAATGCCCCCTTTCATTGGCTATGGGGGTCCAGTAGTTTTCAGCAATAGCCATGTTCTGGAGATGACCCATAGGGATTTGGTGACATGGACTCTATGCCATTCATCCTCAGCCATTTGTGGAAATTGGATCCACCCAGGGTCATTTTATGTGAAATAAGCGTGAAAGAGGTAACTTCGTCACTTGAAGCAAGGGAAGTGATGAAAAGCCCCAAACATGTTTTTCAAGGGAATCTGCAGGCCAACCGTCCAGTTAGGGGTGCTGTCATTCTTGGCTGTAAAATGGCAAAGATAGGATGGGATAGGATGGGTATTGGAATGATGATCCATCACATCTGAGAGCAAGTGATGGCCAGTCATTCCTGTATGTCCATTCAGCACTGGGACGAATTTCACTTATCTAATCAATCTCTTGCAAGGGACCATCAACGGAAGCTCTTGAAGGCTTTTCACTCTAGAGTGCATCATCCCGGCTTCATGGAAGTGATGGCTACCCTTGGTCAAACAAGAATGGCAATGTTGAAATCATAGGAAATCATCTTGTTTTCAGGAGTTCAAATACATCACAAATGAATACAAATGATGGTTTTTGCTGGATTTTCCACGGCAATGTTGGTTTACCCAAGGATCAGTTGAGGTTGTAAAGATGAACAATCCACTGCACAAAATGGATGGAATCAACGAGAACACGATCAGACTTGTTGCCCAGCAATCACCCGAGGCTCTAAATAGGTTTTCCGGGGTTTGGCCACAACACGAAGTGGACAAAGGAGAGGGTGATTATGTAGTGGAGGGTTCATTCATTCCCTCATTTCTTAAGCATGAGCCAGAGAAAGAGCACAAACGTCAGGCCATTTGGAAGACAAAGTACCGTTGTCCTTCTTGCCAGTTGCAAATTTGCATCCATTTTCGGGAGGCAGTTTAAGAATCTCGGAATATCTCATCCTCCCAGAGGCCCTTTTTCAATCAAGCTTACCTAGGACATTTCGACTTAGGTTTAGGTACCAAACCTAGCCGCTTCAGCACCGGCTAGCCACATTTCTGCTGCACCATTCCTGCCCCTTCAGGGAGAAATGAGGGAGGAACTTCCCGGCAAGGACATGATTGATCGGCACTGGGCACTGGGGATGATCACACACTTGGGGAAATGAAGTCGGATGTGAAGATTGGTGAAATGGACACAATTTCTTGAACAATGGTGTCTATCTACTAAACTAGACAGTTCCAACTGTGAATGCTGGTTCATACACATATATCATCGGACTGACTGACTGCTATTCAAATCAAGATGCGACCGATTATTGTGAATTGGACATTAGTAGTGCATGTCATGTGTGTGTGTGTGTTTCAGGACATCGTTTCAGCACCAAACAGCACAACTGGACAAAATCGTAGTTGTCCTTTCAGGACATGGAGCCCACTTGGCCGGAATCCAAAGGGGGTGTCAGAGCTTTGAGACTGACGACATGAGGAAACTGGTGACAGAAAAACCTGAATTGTGCATCATCATCATCATCATCATCATCATCATCATCATCAACAACAACAACAACATCATCATCATCATCATCATCAACAACAACATCATCATCATCAACAACAACAACATCATTATCATTATCATCATCATCATCATCATCATCATCATCATCATGGCGTTTGTCGTAGTCATAGCGAGCATCCTGCACGGTCCTTGTACGTGATAGTTTCATCATCAATCATCCAAGGTGCCAGGCACTTATAAGCAGGACAATAGAAGATTGATAGTAGTTCAGGAAGCTTTCGATCATGTATACATGAGGGTTTTTATTCAATCTGATTGTTGGGAAAGCAATCCAAGTTGGTTTTGGCAGATAATGTTTAAGTTCCATGTGGGTAAAATTTCACGAAAATTTGCCATGTTAATTGGACTTGAAATATTGGCAGAATTCCACGAAGCCTCAAAGCAGGCAAAACAAGACAAATTCATTTTCTGGACCTGTGGTTTGTTGACGCTGGGTTACCATCCATGTATGGTAAAGCTATTTTGTTTTCACCCATGAAAAATTTGACAAAATGTATGTGTACCATGCAGCACATGGATATTTGTATTCAGATGGCCAACATTGGGCCCTGGCATCACTGAAACCAAAACCCTGCCCCCCCAACCGGGGCCCCTGGCCTGACTGCCTTGGCCGGCGTTGTTGTTTCTTCAAGGTTTGAAGTGGAAGTTGTTTTTCAGACTGGTGAGAAGGACAAGGTGGAATCTGTGGGACAGAAAATTTAAAAACCATGTCCTTATGTCCTTGGAATTGAAAAAAAAACCATTCGAAACACCTTCGCTTTTTTTGTAGCTTAGTTTTAGCAGTATGCACTTTCGGTTCTTCAAGCCATCACATATTTGGGATCCAATTTGGGTCATCCTTTCAGCCAATGGTGACCTCCGGTTTTGGGTCAATTTGGGGATGGGTGGAAAGTGTGCACATGGTCGCTTGCCAGAGAAAACAAACAGATTTTGCGGGTATAGGGGAATTCCCCCAAAATCAAATCTGGTTACTGGTTTTGAATTTGAAGTAGATAAATTACTAAGGGATATGGTTTGGTTTGGATCAATTTGAGACTGTTGTCCATACTTCCCGACGGTCTCCATACCAAGCGTGTTCTTGATCCTTTTGGTCAGGTCCCCGGTTACCGGGTACAAAGAGAAGTGATGTGAGGAACACCCAGAGGGCCTGAATCGATTCAGGTGCTTAAAAAGGTTTAACTTGCCTTGACTTTGGTACTATAATGTGGGGCTTGGAAAACCGCAGATGACTGGACGTCCAGCGTTATAGGCAATCAAGAGGAAAATGCTTGATTGGTATCATTGAATTATACCTGTTCTATCCTGCTCGAATGATATGTTATAATATCGTAATTTTGCCAGCCTCATTTTACATGCACAATTGATGCCACATGTGGCACATGACGTCATATTTTAGGATCACTGAAAGATTGACTTTCCCACACCGTTTTATAGACATGGCCACAAGTCTTGAGCAGAACAGATTTTTTCCCAACAAAACTCCTATTTCCAAATCTGCATGCCCAAAGAAGTGAAAATGCATTCAAAAACCGTGAGGTCCTTGTAAAATAAACAAGAAAAATGATATATATTATAATTTGTATTTATTGATATGAATATATATATATAAATTGGAATAAGAATCCAGAAAAATAGAAATAATATGAGAAAATAAAATATCGATAAAAATATAAAATATCATATAATATTATATGAAATTATATAATATTATATAATATCATATAAGATTATATAAGATCATATAAGATCATATAATATGATATAATATCATTATATAATATTATAATATTATATAATATTAATTAAAAATTATATAGGATTATAAATTTTTTTTAAGATTATATAAGATTAAATAAAATTATATGATATTAAATAATCTAAATTAA
>DF241851.1:5517-24686 GCA_000507305.1 Breviolum minutum Mf 1.05b.01 | reverse complement strand
ATGATTTTTGATTTATTATTTATATAAAATATATTAAAGATATATTTGTCCAATATAAAATCAAATCATTTTTATCTTATTATTATCCTTTATAAAATCAAAATTTATCTTTAGATTTATCAATATTATTCCTAGTTATTAATTTATCATATTATAGGAAATTTTTGGGATGGAATATAGTCCTTGATTTTATAATAATTCCAGATTATTTATCCTTAATAATATTTTGGGAGAAAAGATCAAAGGTCTGGATATATTTCCTTTGCAAAATGGGAATCTGGATCAAAAACCTAGATTATTTCTAGGACCGGGGATTAATCCTTATATTTTCAACCAGATTTATATTTTCTTTATAAAATCAGGAAATCAATTAAGTATATCTTCCGAACCAATGGAATTTATATAAATTTAGGAAATTTTACGGTATCTATATATCTTATCATGAAAATCTTTTTTAAAAAAAATAATTATAGAAATTATTCATATAAATTTATATCCCTCAATCATTAATAAATGATTTTTTTTTTGTCAGCCAAGGCGCACGGCAATCAAAACAAAACACAAAATAAACAAATTGCCTAAGAAGCGCCCGTGTGGCACCTCCATTCTGTATAGAAGAGATATCCTACCAAGCTACTCAGAAATTGGTGGGTTATTATCGGATATTAGCGACGGCCGCTTTGAGCGGCAAGAGCAATCTAAAACATTCTCTGCATCGCAGAGTTCAAGATTTCTTGTTGTTGATCTTCATTGTTGGTAAAAGGAATATCTTTTAGTTTGTTCCAACACATAGCCAGAGAGGATTGTAGCCAGTTTTTGCGAGGTCTACCGGGTCGTCGGCATGTTGGTGTATATGGTCTTGCCGAATTTCTTCTAAAGCTGATTTGTTTCATAGGGTCAGAAGCTCCAGAGCGGAGAATGTGACCTGTCAGTTTTATGTATTTTTCAGTAATACACTGTCGGATATTCTGATATTCCACACGAGAGACGATGCATGGTTGTATCTGTTTTCACAAGCTTCCCGTGTTCGGCGATAGACTTCGGCGTTCGAGTTTCTTCTATCTATGAATGGGGGTTTCATATGGATAATTTTTCGTAAACCTTTGATCTGAAATGATTCCAATTTTGTGAATAAAGTAGGCGAAAGTTCCACTGATTCCAAGCCATACAAAAGTTTTGAACGAATCATATTATTATATATAATGAGTTTCCACCGTATTGGGCATCTGGCATCTTTGAAGAACAAATGTATTTTTTTCCACATAGCCATTGTTGCTGCGATACGTTGCTCGACTTCAGCATGCCCTTTTGCCTCTTTAGTGATTATACCCCCGAGGTAGGTGACTTGATTTTCTTTGGGGACGTGGGTGCCATCTTTAAATCTGACTAAATTATTTCCATACATATTTACAACAGCGCATTTGGATTGATTGAGCTTTAGTCCGTAATAAGCTGACTCTGTTTCAACTGCGTGGAGCAATATATTCATGGTTCGTGTGTTTTTTGAAATTAACAACGTATTATCTGTGTACAAGATTTCCATAAAGAGTAGGTGGTCCAGTTTGCCTGAAGCTAGTGCTGTGTGGTGCTCAGCGCGGATATCGGCAAATATGACTGACATGACAATTACAAAAAGATATGGGCTCAAAGGGCAACCTTGTCTAATTCCTGCACGCTGTTCATATACATTCGATTTAAACTCGTCATATTCGACTTGGAAGGTAGGGCAAGTGTAAAGGGCTTGCAAAATATTAATCATTTTTGCGGGGATATTCATCCGGGTCAATGCTTCAAACATACGCTCATGATTGATCTTATCGAAAGCTTTCTCCCAATCCAAGAAACATAGAACTCTATTGTTACCAGACTGTTCAGCAGCATCTTGGATACGCCTAGCTATATACAAAGGTTGTTGTGTGGATCGGGCCGGTCTAAATCCATATTGGGTCATGGACAAATGAGGGTCGATAGCAGCGGAAAGCCGGGACTGCAAAACCGATGCAAAAATCTTGTATGCACAAGTGAGGAAAGAAATGGGATGATAGTTTGAGATATCTTGGGTGTTACCTTTCTTGAAAATGGACACAACCATGGCCTTGAGGTGCTCTTCTGGGATTATCTCCTGGGACCACCACTTGTTGAGTGCTTTAGTTAAAACTTCTGTGTTTGAGGGATTTAGTGCCTTAATCCAATCAATGTTGATTTTATCGTGACCTGCTGCTTTTCCTTTTTTCATTTTTTGGATTGCTTTAGAGACTTCTGAAACTGTGAAGGGTCCGACGTTGATTCCCAAGTCGTTGTTGAGGATTTTGGCCCTGCCCTGAGAAGGAGGTATATTTGCTGGTGTCCACTGAATGTGATGCAGAAAATCTGCTATTAATAAGTTTTATAAAATTTAAATTCAATTAATTCCTCCAAATAAATCCTATACCTCTATAAAATCAAAATCCTTTTAATATAAGGTTTTATATAAAGATTAAATTTATATTTAGATAAATATTTTTTAGTAAATTTAATTCCCTAATTTTAAAAAAAAATAATTAAGAAATAAAAAAATAAATTATAATATATATAAATTTAAGAATATATTAAAATATTAAAATATTAAAATATTAATTTTTTATATTTTAAAATATAAATAACCATAAATAGAAATAAATATTTAAATGTAATATCATAAAAATGAAAATAATATATAAAAAGAAAATATAAATTTATTAATGAAATAAAAAAATATAAAAATATAAAAAAATCAAAAATATAAATATAAAATCATCAAAAAATATAAATAAATATATCAATATCCAAATATAAAAATATAAAAATATAATAACCACAAACACACAACCACAAACTCAAAAAACAACACAAACAAACACATACAAAAATATAAATTTAAAAATCAAAATATAAAATCCAAAAAATATAAAATCCTTAAACAAAAAAATAAATCTAATTAAATAAATATATAAATTGTGCATTTCAGTTGACATTCATGACATTTGTTTGTCACATTGCATACATAAGTGATATCTTTCTCACTGGTGGCATCTGGGTTTCTCAAACCTAGGGCCCTTTAGCCTATCGAAGCTACGACACTTATCTTTCAGGTAAAACGAGGTGTGAGATTGTGAGCGCGTGGACTTCGTTAGCCATCGTGACTTTAACATTGGTAGCGGAGCTCAATCAGATCCTTGAGTTCCCCCGCTACTACCAGGCTACCTCCCTGTCTTGGAGGGGTACACGGTCTTGGAGTTTGAGATTGTGATCCTTTCGGCAGAATGCCTAGCGAAGGTGGTAAAGGATCTAATGGTCCTACATCAACGACGAGCCCTACTACAAGTCCGTATCCCAATGGAGGTCGTGGTATGGATAGTGGTTTGGCAAAATCAGCACCGTTTGGAGAGAACTTGAGCCAGAAGACCTACAGGAGTTATCGACGTAGGCTGGTCCTTTTCTCCAAGCAGTGCCACCGGCGTGGTCGCGAGACAGCAGTCGAGGGTGCGTTTCTTGCAGTAAGTCTTCTTGGTGATTCAGCCTGGGAAGCAATAGAGCACCTGGATTTGGAAGCGCTGGAAACAAGCGAGAAGCCCTTCGATCTGATCACGAAGCTGCTGGATGGTCTCTACCAGTATGAGGAGTTGGTAGAAGTGCCCAGCCGGTGCGAGGAGTTCTTTCAGGATTTCTCGAGGAACAAAGGAGAAGACATGCAGAGCTACTTGGTTAGGCACATGACCATGATGAAGCGGATGAAGGAGGTCAAGGTCGAGATCCCTAAGTTGCTGGCAGGTTGGCACCTGCTCACACGGTCTGGTGTGCCCAAGTGGACTCATGTGCAAGTCAAGAGCATGTGCGGGGGAGAACTCGACTATGACAAAGTGAGTTTGGCTTTGATGAGAATGTTTGGCGGTGATCACCGACCAAACCCGAAAGACCTGAACCGACAAGGAAGAGACGAAGCTTTCTATGAAGAGGAGCAAATGGAAGATGATTGCTTCTATGAGGAAGAAGGCTATGAGGATTGGTTTGGTGACGGTGAGGAGTATGGCTACGGGCATGACGAAGAATGCTACTATGAGGATGCAGAAGAACCCTTGCCATCCGATGTGGAAAGTGCAGTTGACCAAACCGAGGAGGCATACGTGAACTACCTGGAATCTCGCCGTCGAATGCGAGATCTGGCTTTGTCGAGAGGCTTCTACCCGATTGTGGCATTGGGTCCGGAGGTTGGTCAACAAGCATATGGAAGAAAAGGAGATGGTAAGGGAAAAGGAAAAGGAAAGTCAAAAGGAGGAAAGAGCAAAGGAAAAGGGAAGACAAAGTCTTTCACAAGAACCTTCCAGAACAGGAGACCTATGTCTGGATTGAGGAGAAGCAATGGCACTACGTCAACGTCGGCGTCTTCTACCACTTCGAATTCTTCAGGTTCAGAGCTGAGATCTACGTTGTCAGGATCCACAGCTCAACATGGTCCGCGCTTCAAGCGGTACAGAATGCAGAGCAGTGGCGTCAAGGAGGTCCCTGAAGAGCAGATTGCGATGGTATCTGAGGAAGTGATTTGCGAGAGCAACTACGCGATGGATGAGTGCTTCTTTCAGGAAAGCGCAGTCGGGCAAGCCATCGTAGACTCTGGAGCTTCGAGGACCATTGTTGGTGAAGATGTCTGGCGAAAGTGGCTTGGTGAGATTGGACAACGAGGACGAGATCTACAAGCTGAGACGAAGAGTGTGGTGAGAGATTTCAGGTTTGGTGATGGTGGTGTTGCTCGATCACACTATGAGATTGAGTTCAATGCAGGCATCAAGAAGCAACCGTATCGAATGGTAGCCTCTGTCATTGCGGGCAACACACCCTTCCTGATCTCACGAACTACGCTGGAGGACATGAAGGTGAAGCAGGACTTCGGCGAAGGAAAGATGAAGGTGCTGGACTCAGAGTGGTTTCAACCCGACAGAGGACGTAAGGGTCACTACATCCTGGACATCTTCGACTTTGATGACGATGTGGACATGGTGAACTATGTGAACGTTGCAGTCGATGAGGTGCTGGCGGAGAAGGAAGACATCAACGATGTCTGGACTGTGGAGCCAGTCCTGGAACACGATGCTGGAACCTTCCAAGAGGAGCACGTTGGAGAAGTCGAGGTCGAAGATGTGACGGAGATGGTCAACATGGTAAGCGAAAAGACAATGAGAGCAAGAGGTCTAGAGTTTTGGGAAGTCTATGTGGATGGTGGCAACCTTTCCAAGTACATGCTCAAGGAGTACCCGGATGTGACGGTTGCAACCTTTGGACTTCCTGATTGGGACTTCAGCAAACCAGAGGTGCGCGAAGCTTTCATTTCACTGTTGAGAATGAGGAGACCGCACTTTGTTTGGTATGCACCGCCGTGCACTGAGTGGAGCCCCATCCAAGCTTTGAACAGCATCACTGAAGAAGGAAAGCTGAAGTTGGAGGAGAAGAGAGATGAGGCTGAGACTTCGCACTTGGAACTGGTGAGAAGTGGCTTCAAGGTTGGAGCTGAAGAGGATATCGACAGTGCAGTGGAGCATCCTGACAGAGCGGCTTCTTGGTCAACCGAGACTTGGTCAAGTATGGAGAACTACTACGATGCGAAGTGCGATAGATGCAGAACAGGATTGGTGTATCGCAATCGAGATGGCCAAGTGGTTGGAAAGGTGAAGAAGAGCACGAGAACCAGGACTACTTCACGATTTCTGGCTGAGGAAATGAACTTAGCATGCCGGTGCAAGGCAGGTGAGCATGTGATGATGGTTGGAAAGTCGGATGCTTTGAAAAAGATGCAGAACTATGAGATCGGCTTTGTGAGAAGAGCAGCACGTGGCATCTACAAGGAGATGGAAAAGAATTGGATTAGAAGAGAGACGATGAACATCTTGGTGACGGAAGAGGTGCAAGATGGAGATGTGGAGATGACCGATGAGAAGGAGCTGCAAGTGGCAAAGAGCAACACCCGAGTTGCCAAGCAAGTGGTCGCAAAACTACATCGACAACTTGGTCATCCCAACAACGACAAGCTGATGCGTGCACTACGTCAAGCTAAGATGGAGGAGTCAATCGTGCAATTCGCCAAGAACTACAAGTGTGACGTCTGTGCATCGATGAAGCAGAAGGAACTGGAGAAGCCAGCATCCCTTTCACAAGCGTCGCACTTCAATGAGATCATCGAGATGGACATCTTCCACTTGAAATGGGATGGAGTCAAGAGGAAAGTCTTTGCCGTCATTGATGTCTACTCCCGCTTCGAGACTAACGCTGTGGTAAGCAACGAGACCTTGGATGAGGAGCTGGAGGTCATCATGAGGCAATGGGTCAGCTGGGCTGGTTTTCCGAAGCAAATCAGAACTGATTCTTCCGGAGCTCACATGTCAGAGGCTTTCCAAAGTTGGTGTGATGACAACCGCATCAAGCTGATACTTGTCCCCAAGGAGGCGCATCATCGAATGGGCCTGGTGGAGAGATTGCATGCAGTTCGTAGACAACAACTGCACAAGATGAAGGCAGAGAAGACTGATTTGAAGTTAGAGGATGCAGTTTGGCATGCTTGTGCTCAAAGAAACCGACTTCGAACGGTGCATGGATCATCGCCAACGGCAATTGTTTTTGGATTCACACCAAGTGATGGTGGAATTTTGGATGAACCCAATGCAGTGAAGCCTTATGGACGTCCAGCACATCAAGAAGATGAAGAGACTAGGCAACAAGCAGCCAAAGCCTTCTACGAAGCCAATCACAGCAATGCAATTCGTCGAGCTCTTTTGGCGAAATCACGAACAGAACATGTACAACATGAAGTCGGCGAGTACGTCTACTACTGGAGAACTTCCAATGACAAGTTGGAGCCCTCTAGATGGAGGGGACCAGCGTTGGTGTGCATGGTGGAACCACGAGCAGAAGATGGTGTGCAGCGACCTTCAGTCTATTGGTTGGCTCATGGTTCTTCTTTGGTGCGAGTGGCACCCGAACATGTCAGGCCAGAAGTGGGATCGGAAAGAGCTACAAGATTGGAAACTATGCCACAAACGGCAATTCGCCAACCTCTTCAAGAACAATTGGTTCAGACTTTGCAGCCTGTCCGAGGTCCCGTTCGTTTTCTCAATCTTTCAGGCCAAGAAGGACCCAATCTCAACAGCTTTGCCCCCGATCCCTCTGCTGATGACTCACCAGAAACACAACGTCGCCGAAAAGAAGAAGTACCAGCACCACAACAACGTGAAGTTAAGGCATCGACTTTATCCTCTACGACAACTGCGGCGAAGTACGCTAAGCCCATGGCGTCTGAGGCGGAGGAGGCCCCAGCGTCAAGGGTGTCGGCGGAAACGCAAGAGGAAAAGATCAGAATGGATCAAGAAGTGACTGACCTCTTTGAGGAAGCCGAGAGATATAGCAGAAGCAAGGAGCAAAGCCAGGAAAGAGAACGATCGAGGAGTCCAAGAGAGAAGGAAGCCGTGAGGCGTTCTATCGAGATGTCAAGGAAGTTGGACGGCCTGCCGATTCGACCGGCAGAAAGTGAGGAGAAGATGGAGCAGAAGGAGGACCAGAAGCAGGACAGTGATGAGGAGCTCTTAGCGGAAGAGTTCAACGAGAAGAAGTTGACTTTAGAGGAGAAGAAGCAGTTCGATGAGGCCAAGGACAAGGCGTTGATGGTTTGGATCGACAATCAAGCATGGAAAGCGGCGCCTATGGAACAAGTCAGAGATGGTGAAATGGTCCCTGCTCGATTTCTTCAAAGATGGAAGAAGACGGAGAACGGTGAGGTGGCCAATGCACGTGTCATCATCCAAGGATTCCGTCACAAGGACGTCATGAACGAGAAGTTAGAAACGGAGGCACCTACGTTGTCGAGGTTGGGAAGATTCCTCATCTTGAATATGTTGGTGCATAAGAAGTGGAAAGCTTTCAGTGCAGACGTCAAGTCGGCTTTCATGCAGGCCGATCAGATCGATGAGGAGACGAGGATCTACATCAAACCTTCGGCAGATATGAGAAGAAGGTTGGAGAGGCTCATGGGACTCAAACCTGATGAAGTCCTTCGAGCCGTCAAACCAGCTTTTGGAGATGTCAGAGCACCTCGTCAATGGAATGACTCGGCGGACAAGGCGATGACCCAGGAGATCAAGATGGTAAGGCACCCTCTGGATCGATGCGTCTACATGAGCACTCGTCTGGCAACAGTGGATGACGAGGAGTTCTGTTGCTATCATTGCGGTGATGAATGCCGTGTGGTGGATGGAGTGCTTGGATTGCACGTGGACGACTACATCGGTGGTGGTGAACACGTCTACAGCGTCGCGGACTTGGAGGGTGACTATGATGGCCAGTTTCTTTGCTTTCGAGATCGGCTATGTGGACTTTCTCGGAGGTTCAGATTTGGCAACTGGTCCTTTGGAGAAAAGATGCAATTTTGTGGAGCTGAAGTTTGTCAAAGTCTGGACTTCGAAACCATTTCAATTTCGATGGACGACTACGTCAAGAGTGTCAAGCCAATCAGCATCGCCAAACATCGCAAGACCATGAGCGATGATCCTTGCAACGAGGTGGAGAAGAAACAGTTGCGAGCTTTGATTGGTGCAGTGGCTTGGCCAGCGAATCAGTGTCTTCCACAAGCGAGTGCGACTACTTCTTTGTTGCAAGCATCTATGGCATCCCCTTGCGTCAAGGACATCAACGATGCGAACAAATTTCTGAGATACTTGAAGGAGGCGACTAAGGGTTTCAAGCTGAACATCAACAGGCATGGCAACCTGGAGAACATGCGGTTTGGAGCCTACACGGATGCAGCATGGGCCGTACGCCCAGATTCTACCAGTCAGGGTGGATACCTTCTTTTTGTGGCTGGCCATGAGGAGATTGAGGCTGGCTATGCCATGAAGTTGTCCATTGTGGACTGGTGTTCGAAGAAGTTGCAGCGGATCTGTCGGAGTTCTTTGTCGGCAGAGTCGCAAGCGGCTACTTCAGCGATTGATGCTTTGGAGTGGACCAAGGTGTTTTGGGCAGCTATGCTATGGCCTGGTGTTTCCATTGAGGAGGAGGACACCATGAAGAGGATCGGCAGCTCGCCGGTGTTGGTCGATGCGAAGGCTTTGTATGATGCAGTGCTGAGTCTTGCCCCTGGTCTGAAGCTTTCAGAGAAGCGAACGGCCATTGAAGTGGCCATCATGAGAGACCGTCTTCAAGCAATGGATGGAAAGCTCAGGTGGCTCAACTCTAGCCAGCAGCTGGCCGATGGGTTGACTAAAGTGCAAGCAAGAGACCAGATGAACTACCAGTTGATGAGAGGCATTCATCGATTGGTCTTCGATCCCAACTACACGGCGGCAAAGAAAGTGAAGAAAGAAGACAAAGAGGTAGAGAAGGAAGAGTTGGAAGCGGCGTCAAAGGAGATCTATGAAGGGCAGATCTTCGTGGCGCTGGAAGAGAAGGACAGCAAAGAAGGGAAGTGTGCTTTGGATGGTTGCAATCGGCTGATTGATTCGGCCGAAACAAGGCACCGATTCTGCAGTCGACGTCACTACTATTTGGATTTCCATCGGAGGAATGGAAACAGTGATCAGTGGAAGAAGGCAGCTTTCGGAGCGTTGGCTACTTTGAGTCTGGCTGAGATTCCGGTGGCTGAAGCTGTGGTGAATGAGAAGGCGGAGTCTTTCTCGGACGATTTGAGGATGATCATCACGGTTGCGGTCATTGTGGTGTTTGCGGGATATGGCGTGATTGAGTTTGTCAAGGCTACTGCGAATGTCTTGATTTTAAAGCTCAAAGATGTCTCAAAGAACGAAGCAGTCCTTGAGAATGTCAACGCCCGGGCGAGCCATGTCGATGGCGGCCATTTCGTTGACTATGACAAGGAGAAGGTGTCAAAGAATGACATGATGAAGAAAGAAAGTGAAGAAGGATCTGGAGCGTCAAGCTCTATCGATGTCATGAAGAAGAACAAGATGGTGATTGAAAGCGAAGTGGGCAAAAGAGGCGTCGATGGGCGTTTACTACCACGTGATGAATATGAACGTCAAACCGGCGAACGTCGTGGAGATGAACCAGAGAGTGGCAAACCCTTGGATACTGCGGAGAGTCGAATTTTTGGGACTCCTGAGTATTTCGAGATGAAAACGTACTGGCACCGTCAATACACCAACCAGAAGGTGCGTGACATGGTAACGCAATCTCCTGTGACGTACACGTTCAAGAATGCTCAACCCCGGTTCACGCCACTTGGGGAGCGAGCCCATGGTGCTTGGTACGCTGTGAACAACTATGAGCTGAAGAGCTGATGTGAGATTGACGAGCCACTGTGAGAGCCGGGCCCCTTTTGAATTTTTTTCTTTCTTTCACCAGTGTGCATTTCAGTTGACATTCATGACATTTGTTTGTCACATTGCATACATAAGTGATATCTTTCTCACTGATGGCATCTGGGTTTCTCAAACCTAGGGCCCTTTAGCCTATCGAAGCTACGACACTTATCTTTCAGGTAAAACGAGGTGTGAGATTGTGAGCGCGTGGACTTCGTTAGCCATCGTGACTTTGACACAGATATCAAATACATATGATTTATAAACAAACGTGTGTCTTTGATGATATTTATGTTACTTCACTGGTTCTGCCAGTGTAAAGGTTGCAGCGCTCATTTGTGCCTCTCTGATTCATTATGTATTTTGCAGCGGCCGCAGTCGCTACCGATTTTGATGCCACTGCTACTATGATTGCCATCCAACAGTCACTAGTTCTACTAGTTCTGGAAAGGTACCACTGTCAGGAGACGAGAGACCAGGGAAGGAACAGAATCTAAATAGAGAGAATGAACACCTCAGTGACCTCAGACATTTGCGCCTCTGTGCCAGGCGCAACTGCCCATTTAACGCACTACGTGCAAGAAACTCCAAAAGCATCTGTGTAATTCTGTTGAATATTTGCGCCAAGTGCAAACTGTTTCTTCCTTAGCCTCAGGCAGGTGGAGCATGTATGCTGGCCTTGGGCCCGCTTTCAACCGCAGTGATTCTGCGACAAGCGGAGCAATCAAATGAGCCTTCTTGCCAAAGGTTAGCCATGGTCGAAAACAAAAAATGTAACCTTTTCAAATAGGTCTGCTTTTCTCGATTTAGCCGAAAAAATTCCCCAGGAAACTAGATCCTGCTACACACTTCAAATCACATCGGTTGCACTAGGATATTTAGGATGGTCCAATTGGGCTAGGATATTTAGGATGGTCACAAAACATTCAGAAAAATGTTCGGGCCAAATCGCAGCATGGAGCTCTTTTCCTGTATCAACTAAACCAGAATTTTATCTCGGCCTTGTGAACGAGAAAAATAGATCAACAACCTATCCTGTGAAATCGACGTCATGAATGTTGGAGTCTTTTACCACTAAGCCCGAAGCCCTTCCTGGAATGTCTGTCTCATGCTGCTGGTGCATGATTTGCTTGTTTGCCCGTCTTTGCAATGATCAATTTGTATAATGTGTAGCCTCCACGACATCGTAAGCAGAAACGCAGGGTGTGAAATCAGCAAGGCTACATTTCAGGCATGACCTCCAACCACTGAGCGATCGGGCCGGCCCGACATACGGAGCTAAGTGAATGCCCTTGGGTGTAGAAAGGGCAGTCAGCAGGAGTCGGATGAAAACATTGATGGTCGCGCGATGGACCACAGGTGCTTAAAGCAAACAGCCTCACAGAATAAAGGTCTATAGTATATTTAGTATATACTAAGATTGAGACAGTTCAGTCTAGCTTTACACACCGATGAAAGTGGAACATGTGCGTTTCGGCATTTCAGGCTGGCCGGACCAGCAAAAGAGCCTCTAATTCTCAGGTTCCAGACACTTTGGGCACCACCAGGCGAGCTCGGGACTGAACTCGATGCTACAAACCTCCTTAGCGGCCACATGCTGTCACTCTGGACTGTCTATGGGAATAGCACTCAACAGCAAGAAGAGTTCACACATCAAAATCAGTGTAATGGGTAATCGAGGCAAAAAAAACAAACCAATTTGCTAGGCATTCAATTGCAAAGCCACATAATTATACCCTAGCACCTCGCACATCCACGAACGCTTCCACAAAGCACATCTTCTCGGCCATGATCCATCTCGATCCATGTGCACTGGGCTTCCCTACGGAGTTGCTGATGCTTGTCTGCCGCCCGGCGACGAGGGCAGGGCACCGGCGCTCCCAGCTGGGCTTCTGCGACCAGAATGTACAAATGAGATCAAATGAGGTGCCATGAGCCATGAGCCATGCTTTAAAAAGAAAAGTTCAACACCTTCAAACAATCATGCACAAATGCGGCAGTTTCGAGACAGAGATTGCTGTCTCGAGTTGTGTGACTGTGGATTCTTTCCTCGCTTGGAACGGATTCAGACTGGTTTGGTGTGCTTCCCTTTCCGTTTGCAATGTGCTTGCAACTATGTTTCTTGGCATTGGCCAAAAGAAAAACATCCACAGTTTCGCACCTGATTGTTTTTGGGGAATTTTTGATATTCAGGACTTTTCTGGTGCAATCTGGCATGCTCATCTGATGATCATTTGAAATGCTGATGTTAGCATGCTGTAGTGGGATCTTGGTTGGATTAAAAAGCTGAATATCCCACCCCATGACCACCATAGACAATTACAAAACACAAGACGCCCTTCGTGCCTCTCCGTAAGCACATTGCTCTCCTGTCAGGAGAAGGCGAATTCATTCGACAGTGATCCACAGAGAGAAGGAAGCCAAAGTGCATCTAAAACTGTCCGTACAGGGAACATAAATAGGCTAGCTGACATTAGCTGACTAGCTGATTAGCATGGTTACACGGTGATTCAAGGCAGCTTGGAATCGTGACATGAATGCAAACCGGGTACATGTTTGACCACAAAATCTAAAACTAGCAAGCACGCGAAGAAACTCATCCCACTTGGATTTACACTAGTGTCAAATCATCAAGTCAGTCCGGAAGGATATGTACAACAAGATGTCTAATTTTGGATGTTGGGAAAGTCATATTCCAAAAGGGAAGAATTGGCAATGTCCGTGCCTGCCAGCCCTTTGTTGTGGCGATATTCACATGTTTATTCAAGGAATAAGCACGTTCGTTCTTGCGGACAAGCCATCCAGCATATGGAAGGAAGCACATCCCAATGAAGATGGGAACTCGAGATCAACCAGAGGATCAAAAGAAGGGAATTGCACTAACTGTCTCATGTCAGGTCCCGTCACATTCATGTTATCTTGTTCTTACGAATGCTTGTGTCACTAGAGCGAAGGTATGTTAAAGGCATGCCATTTTTAGACTTCAACTCCCTTTTTGCTGTCTTGCCATGAGGAATTGCTAAGTGATGGAAGCAGATTCCCAGCAGCAACTGGCCCAAGGATACTCCACTCTATATAAATCTGAACCCAATGTGTTGAAAAATCCGGTTGTCCTGCGATCTGGCATACCCCGCCAAGATTCCAACCTGAATGTCGCATTTCTCACATTGTAGCATTTGAAAATGCGTTTGGCAGACTCATTTGGATCCCAAGAATGGTGCAAGAATTGGCACTGTTTGAACTACTCTTGCCACTATGCGCAATATCTCCCCTTCCTCGCTGCATGTGCCTCTGCTTCATTGCTCCTGAAATGTGCGAAACGGAAACCCAGCGTCAGGATGCGACTAAATTGAAACCTCAATGCTTGATGTCAGACTGTCACTTTCGTCGATGCATGTAAGGCCCCATGCAATTTTAACAAGACGCAAAAACAGTCACAGTCCAAAATGGATCCAAGCCTGACAGCTTCCATCTTGCAAGATTGCTGAACAACATTCCATTGCAAAGGTCGATGAAATTGGAAAATGAAGTCACGGTAAACAAGTGCAATCACTGTGCCTTGTAACAATTTAAAATATTGAGCTGCAACAGTCGGACAATTTGTTGAAAAATTTGATTCCAGCCTAGTATTGAACATGTGTTACATCATGTGTTTTTAGCAAATCCAACGAATTGAAAAGCATGCTCCTGCTTTTGAATGTGATGATAAATTGAAGGTGGCATAATGTTCACAGAACCAGGACGAAATCCATCACAACAGCTTTTGCAGATGATGGCCACGTTATTCCCGCATCTTTTGGTGAGTTGATTTCTTGATGCCTAAAGCTGTTCACATGGAGCAATCACAGGTCCAAAAATGAGGTTCCACACAAAACACTGCAAAAAAACAAAGCTTCCATTGTTTTGTTGCTAAAAAATAAATGTTCAAAGGGTTTTTCAAAAAAAATGAATTGTAGAATTCCTCCGTTTTTATCTGCCGTTGACTCTGGCTCGTCAGCATAATTTGGCTGCATCATGTCCACTTCGTTTCGATTATTTGATGGCACTCTGACCTCCGCCATTTTTAAAGCTTACAATGTACTTGGTCGACTCAAAGACCCCAAAATTTAAATCTAGATTTAACATTGCAAATCCACAAAGCAAATTAAAAGTTTGTCTTTTTGTTCGATATGCGCGTGGCCGGCACCATACCCACAACAGCCCATAGAACAGAAATAAAACATGCATCATCACAATCTGATCATAAAAGGGCTGGATACATATTATATGTACCCAAAAAAGTGCCGGGGCATGTAAAAAAAAACAAATTACGACGTCAATTCAACGCCTTGCATCTTTTCCAAAGCTCGTTAAGTTCCAGCAGTCCAATAGTCTTTGCAATTATATTATATATATATAATACATATAAATATATTCACATTACTATTGTCCCACTCCACTCCCACATCTCACCCCTTCCCTGTCAGCAATGGCTTTTTGGACTTTTGAGAAAGTGGCAAATGTCCCAAGCTGCGCTAGGCATTAGGTGCAAGTGGTTGCACGCGGAGATGCGTCAGCTTGCCAGGCCTTCCTTTGCAACAGACTTCGTACAGCTTTCTGACGTGACCTCTGTTTTCTTAGGATGCGATAATTTATATAATACCACACGCAGCAGAAATGCACGAAGTGACATATCATCGGCTGCTGCGGTGCTTCTGAAGAGAAACAAATGGAGTATGAACTCAGGGCGCATCTGTTCCTGCCGCTGTGCAAGACAATGCAGAGATCTCGTTGGTGTTGTTTCTCAGTCTTTCCTGAACCAATTTGCAAGAAAGAGCCGCATCGTGGACACGAATACACATCAAACAGCGAAGGTTTCTCAAGGAAGCCAAACCTAAGGCATTGGGCAATGATCCATTGTTTGGATGTCCTAGATCAAGATCTCATGGCCGCATGGCCAGCCTTGTGAAGAAATTCCAGCTTCATCTGACTTCTGCACACCTTTATAATATACAATCAAAACGATTCAAAACCAAATTAGTTTCAGAAATGACGACAAACTTGACCACTTCGGGTCAGTATCACCTCTGAAAACAGTGCCCAACCACGGTGGCAATGTCGCCAGGAAACCTCTCTCCACATCAATGTGACCAAAGGTGTCCCTGAGGAGAAATGCCAACCAATTCCGATTTTGGGATGACAATCTTCAAAAAGAAATCCCTACCAGAACGGCCCGAATGGGGCATTGCTTCCATCATCCTTTGCCCTCGGATGAAGTGGTGATGTTGACATGTTGTTCTGAGTCGTTCCATCGGCTTTCATACTGCTTCAAAGCGATATGGTTCCATCATGGAAAATCCGGCTGTGCTTCAAACCATGCAACCCGGAAACAATTCTGATTCACTTCTTGGGGTACTCCTGCTGATGCAAGCAAAATCGATGGAGCGACTCAATTATTGGATTATATATTTTGTACTTATCAGGAGTCAGTTGAGACAAGGGCCAAAAAAGTGGATTGTTTTTTCCTCCAACCGACAATCACAGGGTTGGCGACTAAGACCATTACCCGGGGTGCTCCTTTGCCCACTGAACATTCCAAGAATTTTTTCTTTGGGCCTAAAGATGGCATAGAGGTGGCGATGGAGAATCCGTGAATGCAAAGGTCGTTTTTCGAAAGTTGTTGAAGTTCGGTGATTGAATTTCATTGCAGCAAACGTGACAAATTTCAACAACCTACAGGGTTTTTTCATCATGGTTGTACCTATTTCATCAACCGCCAGCCGCCAGCCCCATGCACACTAAGCAGCACTCATCACCGTGACATTGGGCTCGCAGCGGAAGTGACCTTCTTTGGGCCTAAAGACGCCATAGAGGTGGCGATGGAGAATCCGTGATTGCAAAAGATCGTGTTTCGAAAGTTGTTAAAGTTCAGTGATTGAATTTCCTTGGTGCATGTCTCCGCAAATGCCTCCGCATGCATACACGGAACGGAAAAGGTGCCTACACTGGTGCGGTGCCTATGTGAATGCCTATGCGGGTGCCTCTGTGTCGGATGGTCATGTACCTGGTAAAAATGATTTTCCAAATCTGCCAACGAAAAACTCTGCCGCAACAAAATCTACACTGCTTTGTGTCCCCATGATTTTGCACCAGCTTGTTTCTGGCCATTCTTTGTTTGAGTGCCAGATCCAACGTCCACGTCCACGTGCGGCAAACGCCTTGAGCTTGGCCTAAGCCCTGGATCAAAAAAACGTTTGGAAGACAACCTACATATTTTTTTCATGATGGCTGTACCTATTTCATCAACCATCAGCTGCACTCATCACAGTGACACTGGCTCGCAGCGGAAACAAGTGAGTAGTGTGTCTTTTGGATGTATCGGTGCCTATCTGATCTGGATTAGTTTTTGCAGGACGCACTCCACATCATTGGCTGTGTGTGGCAACATGCCAGCAGGGCTCGCAGCTTGAACTGCTGACTCTCGTATTCTTGGCTATATTAGAAATCAAGGGTCTTGATAGTGGTTCATCAAACCCTTGATTAGACTAATGAGTGTGGAAACATCTGGAATTGCTCCACACACAATGATGAATCTGTCCAAAAAGGGAGCTCAAAGTGCATTTCACATTGCCGTGATCAAAGAAGCTCCGTTTTGGGGGAAGAGATGGAGTCCTTTCTACCGCACTTGCGCCTGCTGCACACTGCAGCTTGACCAAAGTTGTAGGATTTCTTGAGTGAGGCAGTATTTCTGACTATGAGAAGCTGAGCAATTTCATTCTGGTATCTGTGAAGGGGCGTCCTAAATCTGTTTGGATTGGACAACTTGCGGCTGCATTCATGCGGAACACGTCCTTCTGATGGGTTTGATTCAATGAATGGCCAGAAATAGACTTCCCTCCAAACAATGGTCTTCTTGTTTTCCACCACTGCGATGTCTTGAAAATGTGGGAGCACCAATAGTACCAGTTAGAATTCTTGTGACTGCACACGACTTGTCCAGATCACAACCTCACTATCTTGACTGACATCAGATTGAGGGAAACCTAGAGGGGGCTATTCAACTTGATTGACACTGTTGTTACATTGTTGTCTCGAATCTGTGAATTTTAGTTTGCTTGTCATGAAGCATCACAAATGTCTTCGGAATCATGATGGAATGAAATTCGTGTCCTGGACTACTCTGGAAACTACCTGAAAAACGTTTTTGAGGCGATCTATGGAAAAGACCAGCAAAAACGATGAATGTTTAGATGGCGCATTCTTCCTAGTTTCGGAAACGCACCAACAGAATCTTCAAAACTGTCCTGAATGCGACCAGACGTTGCCAGTAAAAGGTCCAGCTTTTTTAAAAATATGCCATGCTCCTTGTTTAGTACTCGTACATTTTGCGGCGTCAACCTACACCGATGAATCAATCATGCGAATTCACTGTCTGGAGTGTAGCAGGGTCAAAGTACTTACTACACTTAGGTTGGATTTTATGGGAGCCTATGAGGTCCGGGTTCATATCGTATTAACGTCTATTACCGTCAATTACCGTTTTTACAGACCAAATATATATACTTTACTATCAAGATAGTTGCTGAATTTAATCAATGTGCAACACAGTGCAACAAATACAGAATGCTGGGTTGTTGAAGGCTCCCAACAAATGCAACTGAACTACACTCTAGGACATGTATCCTCGGATTTGTATTCGCTTGCTTGCTTAGACCACTGCTGTAGCAGTTTTGACAGAACAAACATGGTAGTTTGTTGTCAATTGCGTTCCCTTGCGGCTGCATTTACCTACTGCGCATAAAAGCCAACGCATGAATTCAGAGATTCAACTTGCTGTCAAATGCGTCAACGCTTGTGGCTTGAACTGCTGACTCTCGTATTCTTGGCTATATTAGAAATCAAGGGTCTTGATAGTGGTTCATCAAACCCTTGATTAGACTAATGACTGTGGAAACATCTGGAATTGCTCCACACACAATGATGAATCTGTCCAAAAAAGGGAAGTCAGAGTGCATTTCACATTGCCGTGATCAAAGAAGCTCCGTTTTGGGGGAAGAGATGGAATCCTTTCTACCGCACTTGCACCTGCTGCACACTACAGCTTGACCAAAGTTGTAGGATTTCTTGAGTGAGGCAGTATTTCTGATTATGAGAAGCTGAGCAATTTCATTCTGGTATCTGTGAAGGGGCGTCCTAAAATCTGTTTGGATTGGACAACTTGCGGCTGCATTCATGTAGAACACGTCCTTCTGATGGGTTTGATTCAATGAATGGCCAGAAATAGACTTTCCCTCCAAACAATTATTTGCTTGTTTTCCACCTACAGTCTCCTGCGGTTTCTCAGACTTGCACATGTTGAAGTGGGCAAAGTTTGTGCCAACATGCACAAAATAGACAGAACGCTGGTCCAGTCTGAAACTCTGGGTCATCCATTCATTTCTTCAACTGCGAGCATTTGGAATTACATTTGGAATATCGTCTAGCACTACATTGATTCAACAAACGAGATGTGGCTATGCTAGCCAGTCCCCCGGGCAGCCCCTGGCATCAAATTCTTTCGAAACAGGTTCAGAGATCCTTTGCTGGCAGCTGGCATCTGGCATGACATCTCTTCAAAATGAAAGTTACCAAAGGGAGGCTCTGACTGAGAACGGTAGCAGACTGCAAAGAACAGACTCGATGCCTAAGTTTTGCACTACTGTCCAAAGAATCCCTGATGGTGAGCTTATTCGTTTAGCGTACACGGCAAAACAACCTGTAGACAAATTCAATACCGCAGAGTAAATTCCGCGAGCTAAACAAACGCATATATACACACAATATAGTGTATATAGTATGCACCAATAAATATATATATATATTTTTACAAGTTTGCCCATA
>DF241850.1:62542-79567 GCA_000507305.1 Breviolum minutum Mf 1.05b.01 | reverse complement strand
TAGTAGTAGTAGTAGTAGTAGTAGTAGTAGTAGTAGGAGTAGTAGCAGGAGTGGGACTGCTCCAGGATGTTAATTTTTTTTTCCTCCTCTGGCTGCGTCTGATTTCTAGGATGATCTGTAGGATACAGTCATTGCGCTTCCTTCAATTTTTCTCTTCTGTTATTTGGAAGTAGTGTATCGCTGGTTTGCTTTCAATCGGTTGAGCTGTTCTCTTTGGCACGCTCACGCATCACTTTTTTGCAATTTCACCGTCTTTTATTCCCACAGTCGAGCTAGTGGGTCTGCAAGTGTGCGGAGGAACGTCTAAGACTGGAAGTTGCGCAAAGAAAGGAAAGAAAGCGCTCTCTTTGATATCCTTCCACGTGCTTCTAATTTCTAAGCATTTTTAGGAGCCGGTCCAAGGTTCCACAGACAACTCTTAGTCCTGTGCAGCCAAGCAGTCTGGATCCTTCACATACGGTCTCGCGTCTTGTTCAAAATTGTACTAGCATGGACGCGTAGAGACGATAACATGTTGGAATGTCAAGAGACTCTGGCAAGCATCTATGTTTCATCAAATGCAGAAAATAACAACAAAATCGCAACTCAGAGGACGAACCATGCAAGAAGCAATCCTGGCGCCAGGCCCCCAACTGCACAAAAGCAAAGACCAAAAACAGCAACTAAGAGAGCAACGAAAGCGCAAACTAAAACAGCAAGAAAACGAAATGACCACGCAAGGAAAGGAGAATCGGCTGACCGAAATGAAACATAGATCACGAGGATCTGTCTCTAAAAGGATGCTGTCAAAGCTTAAGCTTTCCATCGTCTGGAACCTTCTTAACAGCAACAACGATTCTGCTCTCTCTGCAGCTCGAGAGAAGAACACTCTGCCCGGAACACATCCACGCAGCCAGCTAACACTCATGTACAATGTAAATGACGAAAAATGCAATGTGATGTAACACTTGCTGTTGAATCTCTATTGCTTGACAGCTGTATTGAGTTTCAAGCAAGCAGAGTGCCTTTGATGCAGACCATCAATGTTGATAATTGTGTTGAGTACTCGTACTCATGCACTCTCCGTCTGTGACATCACGGATACGGTGCCACAGATCAACTGTACCCGCCAGATTCTCCCGTCTATGATCCAACTCGACCTGAACGTTAATTACCAGTAGTTGGTTTGCGTTGTTGCTTTTTTGGTTTTGCATTATTATGAAAAGTTTGGTAAGTCCGTCTTTGACTTACTTCGCTGACTGAATGAAGGGCTCCCGCCCGCAACCTACATGGCACGCAGCAGCGCACAGGCAAGCCAGACCATCAACGTTCGTAAGTCTGAGCAGATCGAATTTCTGCTGCGCAAGCTTTTTTGACCTTTTGCTGGCAAACATTGCAAGTCCGCCATCCGAATAGCTTTGCCCTTCAAATCTAAAACGTGGCAATGACAGCGAGCTGGCACAGCAGATGACTTCCGAGCCGCCCATAGAATGAAAGCTGGGTGTTGGTTGTTTTTGTTACTTGTTCTTCCTCCTTGTTTGTTGTTTGGTAGCTGTCATTTTGCCAGCCAATCTACTGCGTTTAAGCTACTGAGAGGAAGCTGAGTGGATTCTGAGGTGGCTGCGACGGTACGTTTCACATGTTTCACCAAGTCCTGGGTTGGTCAAGTTGCTCGCGCTCTCCAACTAACAGGCACGCGGTAGTACGCCTTGGACGGATTGTTTCACCGGACTTAAATTGTCATTTGTGGTTCTACTTCTCTTTACTTATCACTACGTCGATTCCGTTGCGTACCCGTACCAATGCACTCTCCGTCTGTGGTATCTCGAGCCCCCATGACAATCGTGCAACGGACGGGTACGGCGCCATTAATCGACTGTCCCCGCAGGTTCTCGATCTTTGACCCAACTCGACCTCGGCATAAATTAGTTTGTTTGCATTGTTGTTTAATTTGTTGAATGTTTTTGCAAATAAGTTGAAAAGTTAGTCCGTCTTTTCACCTATTCCGCTGACTGAAGGGCTCCGCCCGCGACCTTCGTGGCACGCAAGCAGCGCACAGCAAAAAAAAGCGCACAACAATGAACCTTGCACAAAGCTGATCTTGCTGTTTTGACTCATATAGAGTGAGAAACTTCGTTTCATGTAATGCGGCGCATATATATCTTGTCACTTTTGAGAATTTGTCTTCAAGATTAACTTGACGAAAGGTTCTAACTTATCTGCTGGTTATGATCGTCCGACCAGATTTCAAAGTGTGTTGTTGGTATACGCAGTCATTGTTCATCTTTCTTTCATCCTTCTCTTCGTTTTTGTCTGTAAGCTGCTAGGATACGTGTTCCAGACCGTTCATCCTCCAGTTAGCTGCAGTCAGAAAACCAATTGAACTGTGCTTGGAACACTAAGTAAGAAGTCTTCAAGCAAAGGTTGTATTGAATGTGCAAAACGACCCAATAAGAGGTCTACGTCAAATCCTTTAGGATTCCAGCTGAATAAGCCAGTCACTGTCTTGGCTTTTTGACTTTGGCTCTGTAGTCGAGCTGCGCTCTCTTGTGCATCGTTGACGACTCGTGGAAGAGCAGCTTGGCAAAGAGCAGCCTGGCAAATGATCGATTGAACCTGCAAAAAGTGAGGAAGCGTGCGCACTGTCGGGAAACAGGAACACAGGGATTTTTTTGCGCTTTCCCCTAGTTTGGAGCATCTTGGGTTTATCGCAATCTGTTGGAGAAGACCTACTGAGAGCCGGAGCTTATTGTTTCACCTTTCTCATTAATTTTGCTTTGGTAAGGCCAGCTTGTTTTGCTTTGTTGGATTCCTTGGCTTTTGTTGTTTGGTGTTGGTTTGTTTGTTTGCTTTCATGTGTTGGCCATACCAATTATTGACCGGTGGTTCCTAAGTACGGTTCCTTGTCATTGCATTCAAACGACTGCCACTATCGTGATGATGAGCGCAGCATGGGGTAAAAAAACAAAAGCAAAGGCGGAATAGTAGGTTTGCATGTTTCATGCATCTTCCCGAGGGAAAGATGTCGTTAGTTATGATTGAAGCCTTCATCTTTTTTCCGTTTCTTTTCTGCCTGGGACCTTCATGCAGGTAATAGATAATTTTCATTGCAATTTGAATCGACAGGCTCATTGGTGTACCCATTTTGAGCACCATCTCTGTCTTGGATTGACCTGATTGTTTGGGATGTTGTACAACTTGCTAGGCGATGGGCAAGGCAAAGGCAGGCAAGCCGAAAGCAAGATAGCAGATAGTCTCAGTGGAGTTTCGTTGCCCTGCAACACAAACCTGCATTGTCAGGTCTTTCACAAGACTTTCTCAGTTCTCATTTAAAAGTGTGCAGTGTGAAAATTAAGTTTTAGATGCATAGTTCTCTCTGATAATGGTACTGGAGAAGATCAACCTTGTGTTTTCTTTTGTTTTGTTTGGTGTAGTCTGAAGACAGTCTCTGGTTGGAAAGCGCTTAGAAAAGTCTAGAAAAATCAGTTTAGGCTCCAACTTCGTGTTTGAACTACGTGAAGAGTTTTGAGACAGACTTCAATTTACTTTGCTTGCAAGCAAAGAAACAGAGCAGAAAATAGAGAACAAAAGTGCAGTGAGGAGCCCCAAGATCTTCAATTTACAAGACTGACTCTCTGCCACTGGGTTAAAAGAGAATGATTCATTTTGGAATTAATTTGTTTTTCCATCTTCGCCGTCTTCTGTTTCCACGCAGTTTCACCAAGTCCTGGGTTCGTTAAGTTGCCTGCGCTTTTCCAACTTCGAGTGCGTTAGCTTCGACGCTGTCACTTCGTTCAGCGTGTCTCACCAGATGTTTTTGGCCACTATATTGCCATTTTAAAGTGATGTTCTAAAATTACAGCCAATGGTGCTACCCGCAATGACGACTCAGTGTGCCAAATTTCCTCTCTTCTTGTCTTGTGCACCATCATTGACTTGACTCCGGAATGGTTTTCTCGTCTCTGACTGTCTCGACCGCCGAGGATTCTTGTTTAATTATTTGCTTCTAATTCGTTGTTGCTTCGATTGCTATGGCCTTTGAATGTAACTTGTTGAATGTTTTTGGTGAGTAGATTACGTCCGTTTCGGAATCGCTTAGCTGACTGAAAGGCGAACCGCCCGGGACTTGGCACCCAAGCATTTCCCAACAAAAAAGGAATTATTTTCCCATCTTGTCTGAAATGGTGGCTGGGGGGTTCTTTGAATCCTGCGCAAAGGAAACGCACGATGCGAGGTGATGGTAAGATCACCGCTACCGCTATCAAAACATGATCAGATGTGGGATTTCAACATTCGACCAAAAAAGGAAATGTTCTTGGGACAGAGCTGATTCGATCAATTTTGCTTCTCTCTGTGGTAACGTTTGGCGTCCTTGATTCAATTCTTTTGGGCCAAGCAGTGTTCAGTTGAAGAAACTTTCGGTGTTTTGAACATGCTGGGGATTTGATTGAGTGGGTTGGTTGGCTTTGTTCGCAGGCTAGAGCTGGCATCCACAATGCGAACTTAAAGTAAAGAACACTTAAGTCAAGTGCAAAAGCGATCGTGTGTTTTCCGCGTTCAGCCACTCGGTTGGTGCCACCACACCTGTAAATCCTAGTGCATCGAAGAACTTTGGCTCAAACTGAATGAGGTGTACCCCACCCCAAATGAAGATCCGGGTGGAACCAGCAAAAGCAGCTGGCTGTGTCGAAAAGTTTTCATTCAACAACGATCTGGCCACCATGCGTTTGCAATGACATTTGGTTTTCATTCGTGATCCAATAAATTCGAATGATTGAAGTTTCAACAAGGCCCTTATGGCATTTGCAATGGTGTTAGTTTTCTTTACATTTCTTGTGAACCTGACTGATTGGAAGATAAGGATCTATTGTCCAGGTGCCCTCTTCAATACTCTTATCATATCTCATTAGTCCAAACCGTTCAGCAGCATTGGATCTACCATGTCATGCAAGTAGTCATTTGACCAATCGTGAAGATTCATTACCTTCTACAAAGCTTTGACTTTTTGATGGTCATCATAGCATGGGAACCTTTCCATGACGCTTCATGCGACGGTCTGCGAATGGTGCTCCTTCGAATGTGCCACGGGCGGGATTCGGGTGTGGAAACAAGTTTCTTGTTGGAGTCCAAGGTTTGTCCTCAATTAGCAAGGTCCAACGAAGTGAGATTTGGTGCAAGGGACGTGTCCCATCAGTGCCAATTGAAGATTCTTGAATTCATATCATACAGGACTTCCAGATTTTTTTTTGTTTTTCAAGTTTTAGTGTCTCAACAAGTGCATCTTAATTTGTTGTTATTTTGGCACTTGGAGTTTTTTTTTCACGGAATCCAACAATCTCGATGTATTGCGAAAATCTATTTCGAGGCCGGCCGCGGGCCTGCGCAACACCCGCGCGCCTCCTGCGATTTTGTCAAAATCACCTTCGCTTTGGCGGCGCTGTTGACGGGGCTGCTCAACTTTGCCGTGGTGCCGTCCTGGAGTCGTTTTTGTTTTTTTTAAGACCATGGACCTCTTTTGTCCAAGGGGATATTGATGGATATATGATATATTTATATGGATGGTGTTTGGTGAAGAGAAAAACCAACCGTGGGAACAGTTTTCTTCGTTAACTGCATTTCTACTTGCGTTTCAAGACTCCACTGATTTGCGGCGAGTAGGTAGTGCTTTTTCCTCTATCTCAGCTCGATTGCAATCTTTCCCAAGAGGTGCAGGTCAGTGCGGGCGGGGGGGGGGGGTTGAGAGGTTGGTTGATTTCTTATGATTTCTTCACTAAAATTCAATTAAAATTTCTTGTTTCTGAAGTCAAGCTCCCATGTGACTACTTTAGCTGCTTAGGGATTTTTGTTGTTTTTTTTTTGTGTGATGCGAGATGTCCAAAAAAAGGTCACATCATCTCATTGATGGTCTTTGAAGCTTGACAACTCAAAAAAAAACGTGAAATTTCCCTTCATGCACGGCATGGAAGGGACGAAAACTTGGTGCTATTTTCAACCACGTTTGTTTTTGAAAAAAGTCGAGATCACATTCAAGGCTAGTTCAACTTTTCAACATAAGTTGGTTCATAATATGTGTAAACAAGTATTCCAACACATACCTTTATTTTTCGCTTGAAGCTCTTGGAATTGCTACCACAATAAACAAATCCGAAAAAAAAACGGGAAAGAACTTGGAAGAACTTCCCTCGTAAAACGCCAAGGCTCATTCTCGGCGTTTGGTCGACAAATCTGGACCTGGCCATGGGCAGATCCACGAGGTGTTTTGGGCCGATTTTTTTCATCCAGAATTTCCTGGAAAATCAAGACTTTTTAAAGAGAAACTCAAGGTTTCCGGTTGTGCACATCAAAAATTACTTGGATTTTGTGATGGGATTTTGCATGATTTTGCTGATCAATTGCCAGGCATGGTCCTGTTTACATCCCGTGGACTTCGGGTCATTACGTTTGCTTCCTAACAGCGTCCGGCTTCCAAGTGATTTAGCTGATTTCGCAAGGAAGGCTGACCATGGTGACAAAAAATTGTTTGGGTCTTCCAAAGATCTAGGTATTTTCAAATGTATTGATGAATGTATTTGAAAAACTCCCATAAAATCGGCTTTGACGAGGTTGCAGCTCCCTGACCACCAGGCCCCCCAGCACCTTTCTGAAAGCCTGCCATAGGAGTTAGAAGCAGCAGCACGACGGACACCGCGATGGCTATTTTTTGGTTTATCCTCGGTGCATCGAAAACAAGCAGTGTCTCGGCAAAAACGCACAGCTGGCGATAGATGGACTTCATGGGTTCTCGGCTGTTTTGATGGTTGGTGGTTCTTTGTTTTTGTTTTTGCCATCATTTTTCTTCTCTCTGACAGTTGAAACTTGAGTGACAGTAAAAACTCTTGGAGAAAGCTGGGTGGTTGGTTTGTCAATCACTCCGCAGCCGCCCTCAGGAATACCTGGGTATCACCCTGTCGCATTTGTTCGACGCCTTAGGGGAATCGCTGGATACAGGTGCGAATCTAACTATTGGAGATTCAAATTCAACTTGTCTCATCCTGTGTCAAAACACAACTGCAACATGTCCCAATTGCTTGGCAGGTCTCGTAATACACCTTGCAGACTTTGATGAAAGTTGGGCTTGGAAGCTGAGTTCGAAGTTGAGATGTTTGGATGCCTTTGGAATGTGTTTTAGTGATGATTTATTGCCTTTATGAAGCATAGAGGATGGTCAAAATGGTCATTTCAATCATAGATGCGTTTATTCTCAAAAGCAGGGTGAGATTGGGTTCTTCCAATGACCGACCAGTTTGGGATTCATGAAAGGCAGTCTCTACATAGCCATCCAAAATCCGAAATCAAAATCCAAACAAGCCGTTTGGATTTTGGATTTTGGTTCGGGGCCGTTTGGATTTTTGGATTTTGGATTGGGGGCGTTCGGATTTTGGACTTTCGATTGGGGCCGTTTGTATTTTGGATCTCTCATGTTTGGAGGTAGGATTGAGCAACATGTTTGGATTTTGCATCAGATTTTCCTAACTCACGCTGACTCGGGTCGGCGGACTTTGGTAGAGTTTAGCAAGAACAATCGCTGAATTGTTTGTTGCAAAGATGTTGTTTTTCTTCATGTCTTTCATTACTTTCATTGTAGCCTCTTTTGTTCACCTCAGTCAAACTACCTAAGTGAACGGGACCATCAACCAGCAGGTATATAGAAAGGCTTTCCTACATAGGTTACCCAGATTGACATTGCTCGCTCTCGCTGTTGCAATAGCAATACCGTTTTTGTCATGATCGTTCACTTCACCAAGTTGCATGACTTCCATACCCACTTTGTTGTAAGCCCATTATTTGCTACATCTTGATGTCACATGCGGCAAGAGAAAATTGAGAAAGGCTTCAATTGAAACAAAGGATCGTGCTTGCTACAACCAATTGACTTGTGCAAATAAGAACCCAAAGTCGGTCCTTCTTCTTCGTTTTTTGAGCCATGGTTCTCCTTGAAGCGGTGTCTTGCCTGCAAATACCAGCATACATCACATGAGCAACTGCATTTATTTGCGTAGTGGAGCACGAGTATTGGCCGTAAGCAGGGGTTTCAGGAATATGCAATGTCACCTGCGATCAAAACGAGAGGGGGGTACTCCAAAAAATAGAGATTCTGATAATATCGGATGTTTGTGAACATTATTTCGTTATGATCCTGGTTCAACATACCAAGCCGGTGCAGGCGAATCGCGCGCACAAACGCAGACATGCAGACAGCCAGCAGTGACTGACAGCACGACAAGCAGAACACAAGGATGGAAAAACTGCCGTGCCGAACAGGGGAATCGGCAAATAGGGCAAAAAGCAGACAAACTAGGCAGAATAAAAACGAGACCCAAAACGAGATCAGAAAGAGATAGGGCCCTAGCACGGCAAGACCCACTCCTGAGTCCCACAACCAACAGTTTACACCAGACAGGGCGACCCTTTGGCCTTCCGGCTTGAAACCTTTCATAACCTGAGAAACGTAGCTTCTTTCTTTTTGGCCATGGGCCATGTAACAAACAAAAGCCGCCGTTCATAATGGGCCCCATGCTGCATTCAAACATGTACTGTAAGGAGAAATTGGCTTTGACCGTTTTTCTTGTGGACTTTGATTCTCCGAACTACCAGATTTTGTTCAGGATCGGGCTTTGGATTCTGAGGCATCTGGCTCACTCGTCGCCACGCTGGCATCTGCCCTGCAATTGACATGCTCTTTGGTGGCGGGCGCCTGTGCTGCACAGGACTGTAAGATCCTCTTGGAACTGTTTCGTCAACCAGTCTACAGGTAAGATAAATTATGTCCCAAAATGCCAGGGCGTTTACAATGTCACAGCCACAGGCCAATAATTAAGCCGTGCCCCTGGCACGGCTTTGTACCTTGGTTTGGCAGGATGTTTATCATTTCATATTTGCTGCTTCCTACCCAGAGGCCAGGCCAAGCGCCTTATTGACAAGCAAGATTTAACAAGATAAACCCCAATCGTGCGCAGCAGGGACCTGCAACTTAGCATTGAATATTTGCACACATATGCCCATAAGCCTCCTGTCAGTGGCAATGCCAAGTTTGCCCACACACCTATTGATAAATTTCTCGGTGGCTTCTGAAGTTGACATACCGCCACCCGCCACCCATGATATCCCAGCTGCTTGATGCTTGGTTGATCTTTGGAAGGGTGCACGAAGTGTTCAGCTACCATTGGTGCCAGGAGCCTGTGGAATTGCAGAACCGCCTGGGCGGCGGGCTCTTCTGGCAAGTGTTCCGGTCTCGCCGCATCGTGGCTGCACATGGTTGGACGCAGTTCTGCGATGATGCATGCCAAGCATCCCTTCATGTTTGATCATGCTTGGGCATTTTGATCTCTCTTTCTGTCTCTTTTTCGCTTGGCCTTTTTGAGTGTGATAGTCAACTCTTAACACGAGCTTCCCCGGATTTGATGCCTCCTGCATGTGCTGCTGCCTCATGTAGCAGATCCGCGCGATGTGTGGGAGCATGTTTTGTCAAAGCTCAAAGTGTTGTTCCCCACATTGTGTTGTGAGGTTTCTATCTTTATTGCTGCACCTCCCGGCTCTTCCTCCTCATCCTCATCCGCCGTGTCCTCCTTTCCCCCTCCCTCCTCCTCAACAACAACAACAGCAACAGCAACAACAACAACAGCAACAACAACAACAACAGCAACAGCAACAGCAACAACAACAACAACAACAACCACAACAACCACAATGACAACGACATAGATGTGTGTGTGTTTGTTTTTATGTATGTATGTATGTATGTCTGTCTGTCTGTCTGTCTGCCTGCCTGCCTGTGTGTATGTATGTATGTATGTGTGTATGTATGTATGTATGTATGAAGGGATGTATTTATGTCGTCACAGGGGCCACATCAAAACATCTGGAAAGCTTCGTCTGCCGGACTGTTGCAGGCAACCCCTACTATCTTACCACCAGCATCACTTTGAGAGAACCACAAGAACAAGAACAAGAACAAGAAGAAGAAGAAGAAGAAGAAGAAGAAGAAGAAGAAGAAGAAGAAGAAGAAGAAGAAGAAGAACAACAACAACAACAACAACAACAACATCACAACATTCTCAGGTATTTCCTGTTCGCCCGTCCTAGTTTCCTTTCCATCATTTTCAATCGTACAACAATTTGAATTATTCTTGCAATCTTCATCTTAGGAAAATTGCTCACGCGTGTGGTTATCAGGTCCCATAGGTTTGTTGCTTCCCACCTCAAGCCCAGGATACGGGCGTGAAGTGGCAGTGAAACTGCCACGGCAAGGTGGACCAGTGCCACCAGAGCCAATCTTAAAGATGGAGTTCCAGCGGTCGTGTCGGTTGAGCTGTTGACATGAGAAGGACATCGCATCAGTGTGGCCCAGGTTTTCCACCTTGTCTTTACGTGCCAAAAACCCCAGCTGACTGCTAAGGCCATGCCAACATTGTGGAAGCCTTTGAACGAATCGGCCCTATGACTTTTTGGCACCTTGCTCAAGTGTCTCCATGGGAGATTGTGGTGCCACAACTCGCAGAAAGTCGGCGCATTCAGGCGCCCAGCTTCTCCCAATAACATTCGTTTCATGTGATGAATGAGTCATGTCCTGAGAGCCTTTGTGGCAAAACATTCCGGAAAAGTTCATTTTTTCTCTTGTGTGTGGCTTTGTGTGGCCGTCCAGCGATTCAGGTGGCTGTGCAACTGTGCTCAGCAATGAGCTACTTGGTGGAAGTTGCTCACATCGTTTGGGATGTTCACTCTGAAGACGTTTTGCTGGACTGCCGCCAGCACCACCCACATCTGACGATCCTGGACATCTTTATGGAGCCATCTGAGACACTTGCCACAAACCAACCTGCTGAGTGGAATAATTGCTTGTCATGATTGACGGATGACATCGAAACAGAGGTAAAAAGATTTGTGTTTTGGGTATGCTTGTCCGGGTCAACAGTTTTGTGCTTTCCATGGCTGGATGCAATTCAGGACATCAGGTTGCCTTTGGTCCTTGCTGCCGGTACTTCGCTACCCACCACGGCTGCAACACGTCATCAATGTGTCTGCTGCAGTGTTCGTAACGCCACAAGCTAGAAGACATGTCATGTTCGCCACGGTGCCTGATAGCTACATGACCCCACGATGTTGTGTTTTAACCACAGCAAAGTGGATTTGTTTGAGATTGTTTTAAAAGGATTATTGTTGGTAATCCTTCTTGGCGTCACTGAGATAGCAACAGCGGACAGCATATTTTTGTTGGGTGCAGTGAGCAAGGTGGTGGTTCCGCAACAAAAGCATGTCACGTCGGAGATTCAAAATCCAGAAGCCGATGATAACAACAATATGATCCATGTACAGCGTTAGGCAATTCAAAACACACGTAATTTCCACACATGTCTTCCCAAGCTAGCAGTGAGGAAAGTCGCATACTCATAGTCAGCAGAAAGCTGCATTTCTTGGAACTTTTGCGTGGCTCAACGGAATCCATTTTGCCCTTCTCTCCAAGGCAAATCTTGCGGAACTTGGGCGATTTGGCAGCTCTGCGTGTCAATGGCTTCGCAGCGTGCGTCTTCCTGGCGCATTTGACCATGCCGCACCAGGATATTAAGACGATGTCCTGCAAGACATGGCAGCCCTCTCTCCAAATGCCCTTTGGCACTATGATGGACATAGTTTTTGCCTGATTTATTGTGGGTTCTGCCAACAAGTTGTGGAGTAGGCTCGTGACCGTTCGTTGCTGTAGCAGTCCAACATTCTTGAAACCTGAAACTTGATGCCAAATGCGCTTTCACTTTTGTCATTCTTCGATCCCTGAAGCACGTTGACGTCCTCAGGTTCTTCACGGGTCAATGCACCGCATTGGATCAGTTGGAGATGGCTACGGAGGAGGTTGTTCAGGAACTGCAGGAACGCCCCCCTCCTCCAATGCGCTCCACCACCTCCTCCGCCGTTCTCGCCACCACCGCCGCCAATTTGAATGAAAAAGATGCGCAGATGTAAGGGCCAAGGGATCAGGTGACATAAAGTAATGTGTAGGAAGGTAAGATTCAGATACAGGAAATAACTAGAAATAATTAGAAAAGGCACGATCAATGTGCAGAAAGACACAGATGGTGAGGATTCTGGTCTACTGCATTTTCCCCAGGTCACAAGAACCCAAGAGTGGCTGAAAAACGGTTTTGAAGATGAGGTGCAGGCTGGAACATGGCTGTTTTTTCTGGCAGAGTGTTTAGTTGTTGAAGGTTTTTTCGTTCTTGGAAATCAACAAAAATGACGCATTTTTGGGGTTAAACAAAACGTGTTTTTGGCTTTGGTTTTGGTTGATTTTTCATGACCTCGCAGAACCGATTGCGGCACAAAGTTTATCCAAGTATTGGGTGATACCACCGTCATGGTGTCCTTCAACCTTTTCTGAAAACCATTCCTTTGGCTTTCCCCAGACGTGACAACTATAATAAATTATAAGAATCCTGGATCTTCCTCTAACAGGTCCTTTTTGGCTAGAAATGGCCTTCGGTGAAGCGGGCTTGAACTTGGGCATGAACATGTCAGGCTTCCAATTTTCATGATATCATCATACTCAGGATGTTTGAGTACCCGCGAAGGCGAAAATGGCCAATGTCTTGAGAGTTCTTTTAACTTCTTTTTGTGCTGGATGCAACAAATATCTACACTGCCACTTTATGTACTTTGGGTTCAGATGCCTCAAAGACAGCTCCGAAATCCAATGTTTTGTGACCTCTTGTGAATCTTAAAGTAAGCTGGAGTTTTCTTTTGTTTTTAGTCGCATCTCTCAGGCAAATCGTTTGCATGTGATTCATGCGCCGGAGCGTTTGTATCCAGCCAAAGAGCAGGCAGGGTTGGCTAAGGTTAGAAGCTGTCTCCAGTGTTGAAGATCAGTCGGCCCCAAAATTGTAGAGGCATCAAAATGGATGGTTGCCCAAACAGGGGAAGACTCCATCATTTCGGGCTTCCAATCTAGCAAGGCTTTTAACAGCAAGCCCCAGCAACTCGTACTTCAGACATCATCAGATGACAACTTCAAAAACCACACATAGAAGAAACAGCCTCAACCACAGATTTGAGAGTTTTGCCAGTTTTGCCACCAGCTTTAGGGATGAGTAAAAAAACCATGCCTGGTGATCCAACCAGTCGTATGAAAGCTGCAAATGGTTTCCACCTTAAAGCCACCGATTTTTTGAGGTTTTCCAAAATACCAAGTATGGCGATCCGCCGCTGCGGCAATGGTGGCCGGCAAGCCTCAGGGAGGGGAGGGAGCTGGCCGGTTGGTTGTCGGGGGGGTTCCCTCTGGAAGACTTGGGCCGAAAAGCCTTGCAAATTGAGGCGAGCGAAGCAAAACGTGGATTATGCCTTTTTGATGTGGTGACTCTCTCAGAGCCTTTTCCTTGGGTTTTTTGGGCGTTTGTTTGTACATTGAATAGAAGTCAATTAAAGGAAGTGAAGAAAGTCTTCTGGGTTGCCAGTGACCTTATGTTGCAGGTATGCAGCTGGACTGGCAGAATACTACATGCAGCTGGAAGATGATGTGCAGGCTTCAAGACCTAGGGGACGCAATGGAATCAACCCTAGAACTCTTGACCCCTAGATTTGCAATAGTCACCTCAGCATCGACATTTTGCTGCACTTTCTGTATTACAAAGGTCCAACGGCATAGCTCATCTTTTTGCTATGCAAGAGAAGCAGCTTCCAAGTGGAAAACCTTAATATTGCTGATGCTCTTGAAATCACTTCAGTGGAAGGTGACTCCGAACTTCCTTCCCACAGTTCGAAGATTCATGAAAGAGCCTGAAGCTCAGTTGGCTTTGGAATTTGCGCCAGTGTAAAAATGTTGCAAGGCATTTTGTGCAGGACTATTTGGCTGACACGTCTGAAACACGAGTCACCAACTTTTTTGTTGTTGCAGACATCAGACCTCTTTCCACTCCTATCCGTTTTTTTTGGGTGGATGGGGGGACCTGCTGAGGAAGCTAACAGGGGATGCCTGGGTGATGGCAGCATTTTCCAAATTGGGCTTCATTGGCAAACTCTTCGATTCCAACAGGCCTGGAGTCCAGTACCACATTGCAGTTGTGAATCTCTCTCGGTCCGCGGGGCGGATACACTTGATTTCCAGGCTTCCAAAGCTGGCGGAGTTCTTGTTCATTTATCATGCAGAGGTGGGGGTGGGTTGCGAAAAATTGGATGATTCCTGAAAAAGAGGTGTGATTTTTTTGAGAACTCGAGAGATTTGAATTTGGAAGTGGACCGTGAAGTTGGGGAAACTGTCGGAAAGTGTCTTGGGATGATTGGGGTGTTGGAAGTTTTTCTCAGTGTTTCCTCTTGACAGAAATCCTGTCCGTGGAGATCCACTCTCCAAACACCAAGTGTTAGAAACATGGGGGGCTCCTTCATGGATCCTCACATATCACTAGCGCTATTTTTGTCCAAAACAGAAAGTTGGTTGGCTCCATCCGTTCTTTTTTGCCAGGCGCCATGTGATTGGCTGGTGTGGATCTTCATCGATGCTGTTGGGGGACTCTGAACGAACAACGTCGGGTGTGTTTCTAAATTGGCGAAGTTACTGACTTCAGTCGCTGGACGACCCAGGCTTCTTCACAGCCTGTCACTGCACTGATCAGTCAGGAGATGATGAAAGTTGCAAGAACTGTGAGCTAATGAAGGAGGTCGCATTGATTTTACCCGATTTTATGAACAAACTTGGAAGATTGAGTGGTTTTCATCACTAACACAGAACCACAGACTACTACGAACCTGGAGAGTTTTTTCAACGTTTGGAGACTGATATTTCAAGTGCAGCAACTCCAGGATCTTGAGGATGAGTACAATCAGAAAGAAAATGCCAAGAGGAATCCCAATGCCGGGCACCGAGCCGACCCCCCCCCAAGTGAGCAATGAAAAAAGGGCCCTGGTTGTTTATTTTTGTTTTTTCGGGATTATACTAGCCAGTTATGTGGAGATTCGAATAGACCATAAGGATCCCTATTAAACAATCAGTATTTCACGGAAAGTAGGAGGGTTTTTTTCGTGTTTTTTTCTATCAGACCTCTGAGTGCCGCAAAGAATCTGATAAAAACAAAGGGGCAACCGGAATACGACTGTCACACCCTCAGCATCCAGGACCGTCTTAACAGCTGAACCCGGAAAACACTATCAGGTGAAAAAGCCGAAATCCGCGAGGAGTGGGAGATGTGAATCATGGGGAGCTTTTTGAGGGTTTGCCAGTAGATTCTCTGGAATCCAACGATGCCCATGCACACATGGATGTGGAACCAAACTGCCCAGTAATAGAGCATCCGACTGGATGCCGGTTTGGGGGGTTGTCTTTGTTTCCAACTTTTAGTGCAAGTCTCACTGTGTCACATCCTTCAGAACCGACGTCTTGCTCTACTACAAGGAGAGACCGCCGGCAGGGCATCTCAATGAGAGAGCAACGGGGATCGACGAAATGGTGAAACACACTTGAGCGTCTTCCCGCGGGGGGGGTTAAATGGAAGCAACCCTTTTTTGGTCGGACTAGATTTCAAAAGTTTCAAACCCCGTTTTGGGGATTTGGGGCCCTTTGTCCGTCAAAATCCAGAAAAAAAAATTCAGGTGAATCTCTAGACATGGAAGATCCTGAATTCGATCTGTTGATGGTCTTTGGGACCGCAAATCGCTGAAGGTCTTTCTTTCCTCTCCGCGAAGCATTTCCCAGAAGGTGACCGTGGCGTAGGGGACTCCCAGCGAGAAAACGCCAACTTGGAAGTCAGTTTTTGTAAAGGGGCAAGGTTTGTCAAAGATATTGAAAAACACACACCTACTGACCTACTGCAAATCCTCATGTTTTTTTTTTCTCAAGTTTTGCGAGCAAGAAGGGTCATGAGTTATTGGCATTTCACCTTGTGTTTCGCTTCTTTGGTAGCAAAAAACATGGATTCTACTGAGGCCTTCTCCACTAGAGTCGCCCATCACTCTAAGCCCTTCCAGCGCAGGGACCGGGTCCACCAATAAACGTGGAAGGGGGGATAAAAGGGATACGGATCAACAAAAGATTAGGATCCAAAATCAAATCAATGGGGACCTATCAGAACTGATAAGGAGCAAACATGAATTTGGCAAGGAAGGCCTGAAGGAAATGAAGGGAGGAATGAAACATACACCACCAGGACAAAAGTTATAAATTTTTAATAGGGCAGGGTTTACACAATTTTAAGTAGTGGTCCAACCCTTTCCCCTTAGAATCCTACACCAACCATGTTTGGGCTCATTGTATTGGCGGCCCCATTTCCACCCCGAACTAAATATATAGTATTATAATTTAGTTCGGGGTGGAAATGGGGCCGCCAATAGAACGGTGATGTCAAGTGTCAGTGGAAATGGGGCCGCCAATAGAACGGCGATGTCAAGTGTCAAATCCCCTGATAAACGCAACCCCCAAGAATTTATAAACTTTCGTCCTGCTGAAGTATGTCGTTGTATGACAATTGCAATACCAGGTACTGGTACAGGGCACCCAGCAGAAAAGTGTAGAAGACATGTCCGTTCCAGGTATCAGTAGAAGCTGGGTGGACAGGAAGACACTTCCCCAGCAAAAATTGACATGTCAAGCAAGTCTCCAGTTGGAGACATATCAGTTGTCACACTGATAAGAACAGATACTACACTTGATCATAGCCAAAAGGCCGAGTATGAGATGTAAGGGTGAAGGGTTGGGAGAGGGCAGTGCCATTCCAGCAATTTTGACCCTGGAGTCTGAACAGGGTGTATTGTCTAAGGTTTGTGTTGTGTGTGGCAAGTATTGCCAGCAGGCACTGGCGGAGCAATTTTAGAAACTTTCATTTGATGACTGTGTTGGTTTGGAAAGCTTAGATGAAAACATGTCATTTTGCGACAATGACAATACCAAGTAGCATCAGAATGCATCGGTGGGGAATTTTTGCCAAACGTGACCCCTTTTTGACAATGGCATAGTGGCCATAGCAGGTACTATTATCATTATGAGAAGAAGAAGAAGCTACTACTACTACTACTACTACTACTACTACTACTACT
>DF241850.1:37934-62094 GCA_000507305.1 Breviolum minutum Mf 1.05b.01 | reverse complement strand
TAGTAGTAGTAGTAGTAGTAAAAAGAAGAACAAGAATAAGAATAAGAAGAAGAAGAAGAAGAAAAAGAAGAAGAAGAAGAAGAAAAAGAAGAAGAAGAAGAAATAGAAGGCGATTGGTCCAGGAGTCCAGGGTGGAAGCTTTGCATGAAAACATGTCATGATATCGCTGTGACCATATCGTGTTCCGGTAGAAGGCACTCGGAAAACCAAATGCGGTTTAGAAAAACTATACATCGACCAAGAGGGAAACCTTTATAAATCATCATGTTTTTTTTTCTAATGTGAGTTTCCTTTCTTGGAACCTTCTTTTGTTTTGTTTTTTTGATATATAATTTGTTTTTCGTTTCATCCACTTTGTACCCATTCACGTTTCCGTTTCGTGCCCTGTTTGGCTTCCAGCATTGTTTCATGCTCCAGGACTCAGGTGACTCCCAATGCCAGGGTCTTCAGTACCATGCAGCATTGGCAGCAGTGCCCCACCTGGGAGACGATCCTGTACAGGGATGGAAAGGACATAGCTTGAGATAGCAGTTACCAGAATGTCACAAATGGATTCTAGACCTCCAGGGTGTTTCTTGGATTGTTAGGGACAAGGCTTTCATTGTCGCAGAGCAAGATGAAGTGCAAGTTTTCATCCATACTTGGATTGAAGGAGGTCAGAAGGTCTTTGTTCCGATGCATTTGATTCTCAAGCCGCCGCAGTGTGTTCGTGATGAACATTTCGCTATGACAAACTTTGCTCAGCATTCTGATCGAATCTCAGCCGATGCAGTTCTCAGGTTGAGCATTTTGCGCAAGAAATTGATTGCATGACTTCCTCACTCGCCACTCAAAAGTAGTCATCATCATCATCATCATCATCATCATCATCATCATCATCATCATCATCATCATCTTCCAAGATTGTGTGATGAAAGTTTGATAATCCGAGTTTTCATTGTTGAATCTCTCTTTTTAAAGATCCTTCACTGCCTCTTCCGCAGCGTCGGAGTCCGATCCTTGGACCCTTCAACGCCATGCCTGTGATTGAGGGCTTGGGACGTTTGTTGGTACCTGATGCGGATGCTTCCTTTGCAGAAGCAACAGAGGAGCTTGCATGATGGGCAATGAACATTATCCTCCAGGATTCCTTGCATATCCCTTTGTAAAAGGCACTTTTCATGATTATTTTCCTTTTCCCAAGGTGGGATATGTTAGTTTCCTGGGGAAAACACCAGTTTTTGAGAAAAATGATCCCTTTAAGAACACCCCAAAGAAATATGGTTGATCAAAGTGGCGGGAAAAAAAACAACAACTGTGTCCCTAAAAAGTGCCATTTCGATTCCATGAGTTTGATGGGAATGCTCTCCACAGTGACGAACCGGCGAGTCGTTTTAAAATTGGGAGCAGCCGCACCATCCATTTTCGTTGAACGAACCTTCCTGGATTCAATAAATGGTTTCCAACTGGAAATTTGAGCCACAATTGCACTCTGAAATCTACCTCTTGCTATTTTTCATGGAGCAACTTTTGGGTTGCGGCCCCAAAAGTTGGTTACACATGAAAGCCTTGTCAAGGAGCATGCCCCATCAAAGCCTGGTCACGTGGCCACGTTGATTGAGACCTGGAAAAAGAACAGTGAAGGCACCCAGAGTTGCATTGCATTGCGTCCTTTTCAGATTTCGTTTTTGAGTTTGGAGGTTCTTGGATGTTGTTGTCAAACTTGTTAGGCTTGTTCTTTGTGATACCGGAGTAAAAAATTTGGCCACCTGTGAAATTGACACTATTCTGGGGGTTTTCTAGCACCAAAAAGATATAAGCTGCTTGGCTCAGGTGAGTTCTTGTTTGTTTTGTATGAATGTAGCAATTGTTTTCACTGACTGGGTGCGTGGGGGGGGGACATCTGAATTGGGGAGACTTTTTCTGCATTTCTCCAGGTCAATCTGATCACTCTGAATCACCCTGGGCTCGACACAAGACTACTGCCTCCAATCTTTTGGTGCATGGGAGCATCAGAGCGGAAGATATTTTAGACTTGGCTCAAAGGCTGGAGCAGTTCCGGTGATAGCCACTGTAGATGAAAATCGAAAAAATTTGGGAGTTTTGGGGAGTTTTTTACAAAATGGATATTATCTTCCATTTTGCCGGGACATTTTTTGATAGCTAAACTTTTGTTGATGGTTGGATCCGAAACATATGTGTTGCAGTAAAGGCCAGTTTCAACCTGCGAGACTGAAACCCTTGAAGAATGCTTTACATCCTGATTCAAAACGCCAGGTTTGATCTGTTTGGACACGGCATATCCATATTCTAGTTTTCAGGGGCTTCTTCTCAATCATGGTGTAACTGTATCCAAAACGGTGGTTGAAAGGTTCAAGAGCTCAACATTGCAGCAATTTTTGCCCATCCAAACATGTCTGAAAACTTGGGACTCTATCCACAAGTTGTAGTGAAAGCCAACCTTTTCATCGCATTTTCCTTTCTTGCACATCTTTTTTGTCAGGGCTATATACAGGGTTCAAAAAGTGTGAGGCATTTCAAGATTTGGATTTTCATTTCCAGGTTGTAGCCCCTAATCATCCTGGGGGGGAGGGTCCTGGAAACGAAACGGGCGGGCGAAACGGCCAGATTGTCTCACGTGGAATCGCGGCAAAACTTCTTCAGCGAGTCCCTGGAATCTCTATGGGATCATCAACATACCAAGCCCATCTCGTTGGAAGGATCTCGACCAGCAACGTCTCGTGAAATGAACGAAGAAGGTTCCAAACCTTGGAGCAGGGTTGTGGCAATGGGAAAACAGATGGAAGAGATGGAGGTGACTGGTAGCCATTTGAAACTTCGACTGGAGGTGCTAACAGCATTGGTGGTAAATTTGTTGGAGAAAAGTGTTGAAGATTTTCGGGGTGAGATTTTTTGAATGTAAGCAAAAAGATCTGAGTGGATTGGTTAGATTTGATTTGTAGGAATTTGTTTTGCCACACTATGCATGGAGTTCCACTTATTCGTAGGAGTCCTTCAAGTTCCTTTAGGTGCCGGTGGTGAAAGATGACCACCAACAACATTTCAAGAGTGCACAACCTGTACTGACAAGCACAAGCATCGAAAATAGATACTTTAGGAACAAGCACAGCCAAAAGACAACAACCGATATTTTTTTCCATCCCCTTGGAAAAAGGATCTTCGAATCTTCTGAAATCTCAACACTACAGAAAAACTTTTACTTGACAAAAAAATCTTCCCATGAAAACTGTGTTAGTTATTCGGTCATTCGGCTTTTTTTTTGGGGAGGGAGGAATTTTCTAGAGGCCTTGGAGCAACAACTCTGCCGTGACGTGGTCTTACAAAATTCGACCCTAGAGAGCCTGCAGACTCAGATGGCTGAATGGCAGGAACAACTCACCAGGTCCCTTGGAGATAGACGATAGGTTTGGAGGATCATCCCAGGACGTGTAAGTGGTGGTTTTTCAACTATGGTGATCGTTGTTGTCCCCTAAGTAGGGTTGTGGGACTTCTTCCATATTGGCCTAAATGGTATATAAATCCGGGTGATCCTAACCACTTACTAAATGGGATGATCTTCCAAGTAGGTTTGTGTTGAAGTTCTGGAGGCCTGAGATTCGGGAGGTGAAGAGAGGCCTATGTCTGGGAAGTCACTTCGAAACTTTTTTTTTTAAGGTCCAAAAAAAGCGTCCCAAACTGTTTTCATGGGAATGTTGGACCTTCTGAGTGGTTTTTTTGTCTCTGGTTTCAAGACAAAATACCTTAGCGGTAGTTTTTAGGATGGTGAATCGGTCCCCACCAAAATGCTCTCCCAAAATTTTTGGAAACTGTGTTGTGAGCGGCCAAAGAAAAGGGGGAGGTGTTTTTTTTGACTGATGATTTTTGATTGAAGGTGACCTACAAAAACTCGTTTTTAAAAATTCACCAAACTCTTCTAACTCTTCCAGCTGCTTGCGGCGTTTTTTTTTCAGGACGGTTTCCATGCAAGTGAAGCATTGCCTCAATGCCGAAGCCCAAGGAAACTTATCGGAGCGCATTGCTGTTCAGGTGGGTTGCTGGGCAGGTTTTTATTTGAATTTGGGCTTTTTGTGTTCACGACTACCACGAAAGAAAAGGCTGTAGATTTGGTGTTTTAGCAACGCTTCAAACACGCTTCTTCTTGGAGCAGGTGCACGAGCAAGTGCGTCGCGAATATCATCGCCTTGTCTTGGAGTTGTCCGATCCGCATAGCAGATCTAATGCAACTGGTGGTGCTTTCCAGCAAATATCCAGGGTAGAAGATGCGACTTGGTATTCGCAAGCTTTATGATTTAGAGAAACGGAGGAGGAAGAAAAACTCCATGTTCTCCATGTCTTTTTTCAGATGAAAAAGAAAGTTCTAACAAAAAAATGATAAAAAGGTTGCCAACCCTGGGCCCAAGCCTTTTTGGGTTTTCAGTAAGAAAAATTGCGAAAAAAGACATGTTCTCCACTGGTCCGGATCCATGCTCCTTAATGCGTGTTTGCGTCTCGAACCCCAAAAAATGCCCTTCGAAAAGAATCTAATCCCATCCCCTCGATTCATTTTTTGTCGAATGCAGAAGGATCTTAGTTTCACGAAGTTTTTGGGAGATTTGCTTCTAATTTCCAAGAAGCTGACCCTTATTGTCACAGTTTTGTAGGGGACTAGACCAGGGCATCACTTTCCAGTTCTTCATCAGCTTGATCCGTCGAAAAATACCTTTCCAAGCACGTTCCACTCTCTAGCTCAAAACCCCTGACACTTAGCTGCAACAAGCCACTTGTTGCAAGTCAAGGTGTGGGACAAAAATATTTTTTCCAAGCTTTCGGACGGTGGCGCTATTGGCAACACCTTCCAAAGTTACTTGGTGAAAAGCTTCAGAGGCAAGCGTTGAAGTTCAATTGAAAAGTTGTGACTGATGCGACATGCTGCTGATCTGCTGATTGAGAGTGATTGTGATGACAATGATGATGCCAATGCCAATGACAACGACGATGATGTGGGGTGATGACGATGATGATGATGATGATGATGATGATGATGATGATGATGATGATGATGATGATGATGATGATGATGATGATGACGATGATGATGATGATGATGATGATGATGATGATGAGGGGCATTGACGGCGACGAGGACGACGACTATGACTATGATGACAATATTGATGACGATGATGTTTGATGCTGGAATGTGCTGTTGGATGCTGGATGAAATTTCATGCAGCTGGATGCAGCTGGATGCTGCTGATGCTGCTGATGAGGGTGATATTTTTGCACTGCTGTCTTACAGAGTCATGGCCCCAGGTGAACGGAATGGGTATTCCAAAAAGGGTTATGTTTGTACATGTAATCACCTTTCACTTCCAGTTAAGGGTTTTTGTTTGTGCGGGTTTTTGGAAAAGAACGTTTTGATGTCACTTTTCCCACCCGATAACCTTCGAAAATCCTGCAAGGTGAATCGGCACGGGACGTGGTGGGAAATCCATGATTTTTCCATCCAATTTGTCTGACTGCCTTAGACCTTTGACCCTTTGAAAAATCCGCCACGACGAAAAAAACCATGCGCAGCGCCAAACAAAACCAAAAAGTAAGACGTGTTGATGCCGGATACGTTTTTTTTTAGCGACACGAATCGTGGGTGGATACGTTTTGGACGTGGAAAATCCGTGGATTCACAAACCAATGGCTCGAGGCGATGCCTTCAAGGCTTTCCCTTGTGGGGAAGTAGCCACGGATAGCCATGCATGGAAAGGTTTTGGGGTTGGTGGAAAGGGAGGCTCAAAGGTCTCTATAAACAAACATCTCCACCTTCACACTTGAAGGTGATCATAAGAATTCTGGATTCAAGACTCCAGCAAAAGGGGTGTTTGTGAAACTTGAAACTAATTGAGTCCAGGACTTCAGTGACAAATCCCTAAGAAACTCAGCATGTGATACATGGAATTTGCCAAGAATGCTGAATCGTGCCCAAGAAACATCCCGCGATTTTGCACCTCCGTTCGGGGTGTCGCAGTGCATGGCTCTCTGCAGTGTCTTGCGACATGTTCAAGAAGGTCAGGGGTGGTGAGAGAAGGAAAATTATTTACATTTTGATTATTTCTGGCGTCTCGATGGTATTGATATATTCTTTTTTGCAGCTTTGAAATTCACATTTCTTCCCATAGAAAGGGGAATGTGAGGATTTCCAATGAAGGTCTTTTGGGGATGTTCTCAACTTCGAAAATGGATGATTTCAGAGGTTTCAGGTTGGTCAGTTGCATTTCACGAATTGTCTCGGAGTTTTTTTTCCTTCAGCAGAAACCCAACGAAATTTGAGCATCATGAATGTATACCACCAAGGAAGTCACCACTTTTTCTGAAACTTTTCTGAAACGAGAAGGAAGGAAGCTAATGAGGATTTCTGATTTCGGTGCTTGGACACCACGTTTCGTGTCCCAACGACTGGGAGCGGACCGACCATGGGTCCCGGCACAACTTGGATTCATTGAGTCAGGTCACACGAGGATAATAACATTCAGATTCTTTTTCGGATTTTGTGAATAACATGACTATTTTTTTTGCTTTGTAAAAGTCATTGGCTTCTAAAGAAATCTCCAAACAACTCGAAAAAATCTTGGCTTTCAGTTTTGGGTCCCGAGCTTTCCCCACTCATCTCACATGGTGAAGCCTCCAGGCCTTGTCTGGCCTGGACCATTTGTGACCCTCTGGGAGATGTGCAAATTGTAAGTAGCTACTGGGTGTATAATGAATGCATTAGAGGTACTGTAGCTTTTTTTTCTTTAGCAATCTAATATGATGATTTTAATTGATTACCTAGGTGGTGGCAACTCACATATTTTTTGGAATTTTCACCCACGAAAATTGGGGGAAGATTTTCACCCATTTTGACTACTGTAGCATATTTTTTCAAATGGGTGGTTCTGGTTCAACCACCAACTAGTTACATATATTCTTGGAATATGACTCCCGACTCCTGAAGACCCCAGAAGTACTTTTGGTCGGCTCCAAGACATCCGCCAACCTTCCTGGTGCCATTGCGAGGTACAGACCGGGTCTCCCAGGTCTACCAGGGCATGATGGGTTGGGGCTGTCAGCTGAGTGATGGAGTGAACGGGTGAACTTTCAATGTGAAATGGGATAAACATCATTATAGGAAGTTAATTCATCATTATAGGAAGTTATCCCACCATAGCGTTTACCGGATCTATATATTTTTTGGGATACCACCAATTTCATGAGTTTTCCTTAGGAAATACCATTTTCTTCCTCCCTGGTCACGAAACCTGACTTGAATCAATCCTCAAGCGCATCTCAGCCTGAGGTCTAACCAGGAATCGGTCACCCAGGTGCTGGGGGGTTAAGGGGAACCGAAGATGGTCCATATTTACCAAGGGGTTTGATACTAAGATGTGGGCCTTTAGGGTTTTAGGGTATAAAAAAATCAGATTCTGTGTCCATCAAATGATTTGAGAATGTCAAAATACCTCAGTTATTATACTTGAAATGAATTTTGCCACTTAAATGGTGTGTGGAACAGAAAAATCAGTTTCCCAGCCAGATTGCTGAAAACCAAGGCAATTTGTCGTCGAACGAACGATTTGAACTCCTTGCGGTCCATTCCACCGGGTTTTAAACGGCACCTTCGGTGGATGATATCGACCCAAAATCAATCAGTTTAACCCTCATCCATTATGGTTCCCATAGACTTGGGGGAGATCTACACGCCTGAAGATAAACATGGAACATAATTCCATGGAGGTTTGGTTCAGATCATTTTCCTTTCTTTTCATGGGTGTTTCGTAGGTTTCAGCCGTTAATCTTCCAGGGTGTAGTACTTCCATGGTATTGTCCGACGGCAGGAATTGGGACAATGGCATTACCTGGTGATGGATACAGAGATCCAACCACGTCAGGCGCGGGAAAAAAACCTTCAAGATGCCGAGATGCCTTTTTTTTTTCTTAGGGTGGGGGGAAAATTTTCAATTTTCGCAATGAAATTCCAGGGCCCCAAACCTGGTTGTGGTTGTTTAAAGGTGATTTATTTTGGGGGATGAAATCGGTCCTACCCCAGTACAACGTGGAGATTCTTTCATGAAGCATTACTCCCTGGAAGTTTAACATGGTCCCTGAACATAAACCATCCCAAAAGGAAAGTAATCTTCCAACCATCATTTTTCAGGGTCGAACTGTTAAACTTCGGGGGTGTATTTTTGGATCCCCTATTGACTGAAAGGCCCCTTTTTTTTCATGGCTCAATTGTTGGCGCCTGAGATCCCGTAGGAGCCGATGTACAGCCAAGGGCTCAGCAAAGGGCATGAAAGGGCTCTCGGGTGGCAACTGCCAAAGAGATTTTTCTGCCAAAGGGAGCGCGAAATCAACCAACCTTTGCAAATTCCAAGGTTTAGAGAAACCAAGGACAACATTATTTTTTGTTTGTTGGGACGCAATTTTCGAATCAACTGAGTGTGTTTTTTTCTAAAAAAAAAATCCTCCAAACATAGGCAACTCGTTTTTTTTTGCCCTTGGAAAAGGCATGGAAAAATTCCCGAAAAACCACCCACCCTGGAGGACTTTTTCTCTGGATCCGAGGTAGCAAGGATCAGACCAAGTCAAAACTTCCCTTGGGCTCTGTGGTGGAGATTTGCGAACGAAGGAGGTTGGATGTGTTCATTTTTTTTTGTATACAAAAATGGAGGGATAGATGGATGGATGGATGGATGGATGGATGGATGGATGGATGGATGGATAGATAGATAGTTTGATGGACAGCTTTTTTTGGCACATTTGTGTGAAAATCACCATATGCCAAACTGAGTTTCAGGTGCGGCTGGACCAAGTGGCTTCGAGTCAGTGAGGTTTGTGGGCGTTTTTTTGCGGGTCCATGGAGTTGGGAGAATGGAATTATATGGGGAAAAAATAAAACCATGGAACATAATAACGGAGGTTTGGTTCAGATCATTTTCCTTTCTTTTCATGGGTGATTTTTAGGTTCCATGTTAATTTTTTTTAGAGTGTAAATTTGTATCAGCTGTTGCAGTGCAGCTAACATATAAAGATTTTTAACGTATATGACTATGTCTGTGAAGGAAGTACATCTACTCCGCTGGTTGTGTATATTCTATGTTCTGGACATGCATGAAGCATACTCTAAGCAAGGTGTGCGCATGTCGTTTTTGTTTTTTTTTCAACTTTTTGGGGCAAGACGTTTTCACCGTTTCCAGGGGTTTTTAAAACACTTTCCGAAATTTCTCAGCACAAGCTGAATGTCACTCACTTACTTCCCAGGGCGGTTGGCTCTTTGATATCTCGCCAAAGGATCGCAAGGCCAAAACAGAAACGCCAAAACGAGAGTTATTTCCACCTAGGAACGGATACAGTAGATTGTGCCTTGGTAGACCTTCATTCTCAATTTCAGGAGTTAAAGGACTTTTGTTGAGCCTCTTATTTGGTTGTTGGGTTTGGTTTCCAACGGAGCCTTTGAGTCTTATTTGGGTGTGGAACTTTTGGCTGAAACTATGGGAGGTGCGAATGGTTGAAGTGGAGATTGTGAAAGGACCCTGGGAGTTTGAGGCAGGATTTGTTTCAAAACTGCTGGTGGTTTGGTTTCACCTCGCGCCTTGGTTTGTTAGGAAATGGTTTTTCGTGGTGGTGGCTTGTTTGTTGCGGATGGTGTTTGGAGCACATGAGAAGAAGAGTAGAAAGAGGACGAAGAGTTGGAAGAAGATGATGATGATGATGATGATGATGGTGATGATGATGAAGAAGAAGAAGAAGAAGAAGAAGAAGAAGAAGAGGAAGAAGAAGAAGAAGAAGAAGACCAACATGAATCTGAATCTGAATATGAAATAGTTGCATAGTCATTGTATAGCTCCTGTTTAAACTCCCTTTTGTTGGATGGTGTCTGATTTTTGTTCCAGGTGTGTGTGGCGGAGGTGAGAGTCTATCAAACTCCCGGCTGCAAGGCAACCTTCGTGAAGTTCAGGGGAGGTTGAGAGCCGTTGATCAGAGAATCTTCCCTTCCCTTCTAGCAAAGCTTTTCTGTTGGCAAGAACGGGGTTTTTGGGGAATTTTCCCTGCAAATTTTTCAAAATTCGCTGAGGACATGTGCAAAAACTGATGATCGTTTTTTGCCTTATGGGATCTACTTTGGCTCTGTGTCAAAGTCAATGGTTGTCAATTTGGCAGGGCACAAGTGCTGTTGGTGTGATGAAATTGGGAGACTGCTTCACGGCAGATGAGAAGGTGTGGTATTGGTGATGTTAGGGTGGCCCATTTTGAACTGTTTCAGCAGGGGGTAAAACTGCTTGACAGCCAGGTCCGACCAATTATTGGTCGCAATGGTGCTTTTCTTCACATTGCTGGAACTGATCATTGGGTATAGCTGGCGTGGTGTTTTATTGACTTAAGCATTATAGTGGATGTTACTATGTTTTGATGGCTTGGTTGATTGATGTTGATTCGTTGGTGAATCTGAGACCGAGGAATTAAGTCGTAGTGGGGCTATTGGGGGCTTCACAGGACAGCTCGAAACGAAATCTCTGTTTTTTGTCGCTGCTTCATCCTCAAGTCATGGACAAATCTTATATGTTGGCATCTCAAAAACCACCAATCAAAAGGCATTTCGTGTGGTCGGATTTCAACCACAGTGATTTCCAGGTGAATTCGATGATGGTTCTGGGTGAAAAAACCATTTAATGGATTTTTGGACCATTTTTCTGCTTCCTTTCTTCCGTCTCTCGTGCCACTGAGATTGTTCACGAAGGAGGCCCAACTCAGCTTGTTGTATGAGTGAATGAGTATACTTCACCCATGCTACAGCCCAGCTTCTGCGACGCTATGCCGCTATGAACCATGGCGGTGGACCCTCTGGCAATGGAGGAGACCTTGTAAACCTAGCAGCATGATGATCAGCATCCTTGTCACCATGGTTTTTGAGCGAAATCACCCATTTGCACCGCAATGTGCTCTGCATGTCAAAGACGTTCAATCTAGTTCTTGCAAACAATGATGTGAAACATCCCATGAGGGTCCCATGAGGGTTTAGGAACAGACTCAGACAGACTTTCCCTGAAGGTGTTCTTTGAATTTGGATTAATTACCTTGCCTCTGACAAGTGAGCAAAAATTGACCTTCAGAAGACTCCAAGTTGGCGCAGTGAAGCGGCTTTTTGGATGGACGTTTTCCCAGCCAGCCATAGGAGAACCTTCGGTGGGAAGGTGCCACACCGCAGATTTTTCAGGTCAAGAAATGGCTGTTTTCATCACAGGCAGTTCAGGTTTAACGCCACATTTTTTTCGGAATCACCAAAAAAAGCCGCCAAATTTGTAGCATTTTGAAACCACAGCGAAGCATTGGCCATTCGGACAAAAATCGGCCTCCGAATTTATTTCAAGGTCACATTCCCATGACATTGAAAAAGTCATCATGGCCATCATCCTATTGAAAGAAAATCTCACCGGTCGACCCGAGACAACAAAAACGCAGGTGCTGATGCTGAGGTCACTCTGGTGGAGTCAGTGGAATGGAATGTTTGAAAATTGATTCCAAAGGGTGCATCAATGATGCAATCTTTACGACTCTTGTTGGTTTTCTATGGTTTTCTCCTTTCCATGTAAATTACTTAAATGGCACTTGTCCGATTTCTGTTGTTTTCTTTGCTTGCCAGGCCCATTTTCGCGAGCTGACGCAGTTTGATGAGTGCGCTCAGATGATTTTTTTTTGGGGGGAGGGTTGGAGTTATCTAGAAATCCGATGCTTTATGCACTGGTGATGAAATTGCCATTTGGGGAGGCACAATGCCAAAGATTGATGTCAATTCTTGGTGAGTTGCCCCAACAAAAATCCTAAAATTGTGGGTAAAGCTCCATTCATGGGATATACGACCTTGATTATGTTAGATTTCATCCATCAAGTTTTCAAGTGGCAAAGTCAATAGTTCACCACTAGAAATCCTCAGTTGCAACTAGTTCTGATCCATACCACCCATACCCCTGAATCAACCTACAGGTGGTGCATAGAGCATAATTTCTATGAATTTGAGGGCTGACCATTATCCACGCACAAGGAGCTTTAATCAGACTGCACACTGGATATGAGAGACTATTGGTTTTACGCTGAAGATAATTATACACACACACACACACACATTTTGGAGATACTGAACCATGAGATTGGCTTGGTTCTTTGTATTAGCTTTTGTTGTCATAGTCATTCAGTAGATCCTCCCCATGGCCGACCCTCACCCTGCGAGGTTTAACTTTTGGATCTCGGAGTACTTTGAAACCCCGCCACCCGCGCAGAATGTCTTAGTTTCTCGGCATTTCGAAAAAAACACAGGCTTCCATCTGGCAGAATCATCACAAGGACGGCATGTCATGTTGTCCATTAACTTAGTGATTTGAAATGCTAGCACTATCCATGTTTGTTTCTTCGCATTTGACAATCTCATTTGCCCCCTTCCAACTTTCCCATCAGTTGGAATTCCTCAGGATGGACTCGCCATTCTCATGGGATGGTAAGGGGCCCTGGTGCAATTTTCTCACTTGACACTCGAAGTCGTTTTTTGCCGGGGGAAAACGGTAGGCTTCTTGAGTTTTTTTCCCAATGGGGCGGGAAGAAGCAACATCGCCAAGCAAAAAACACGAGGAAAGGAGACTCGAAGCAGATTGTGACCCAGATTACCGGACAAAGACATACGGAGGTCAGGGTGGCAAATGGGTTTAGGTTAGGGAAAATGGTGCTGGTTTTAGGGTTTTTTTCGGCTCTGATTTTTTTTTGAAATCCTTTGATCCTTCAGGGTGGAATCCCGGGTGGAACAGAAATTTCTGATGGATTTCATATTGATTTCTTGGTTTCTGCTTCTTGTGGCCTATATATTCATTTACTTATATGTATCTTTTCGGACCATAAATACCCACAGAAATGGACATCTCATTGATACAAAGAATGGATAAAAGGTAGCTATGAATTCCAGCAATTTTGGACCACGGAAAACCCTCGACTGCAGGATCGCTTGTTCCGAGAGAAGTTTCAAAAGTTTCAAGCCGAGTTCAAGGTGGCACTCGTTGTGGGGTGTTGTGTTGGGTCAACCTGTGTACAGGTGGGTGGTGGGTGTTGACCCCAACAAGTGGTAGGATTTTCACTACTTGATATATATTTGCATGGTTTGTATGTAGACTAATATATACATATATAATATATAATATAGGAATAGGTAGGATTATCTTTCAAAAAAAAACATTATCTTTGGAAAGTGTAAACATTGTTCGTTGAGTCCGTTGAGAATTTACGGTTCGACATGGGCTTCAACTTGTGGGATCCGCTGCGATTTGGGTTCCAGGTGTAGCTTAGGTCCAGCTGAAAGGTTTCCATGATTGGCGGCCTCCAAGTCCAAGAAAAAGCAAGCATTTTTCTTTTTTTGCTGGCTTCAAGTACTCAATCATCCAACCTTTTTTTGATTTTAAGAATCAAAATCAAGAAATGAGTCCTGGATTCCCGGATTCCTGCTTAAAATTATTATGTTCTATATTTTAAATCTTTGTTATTTCCAGCCAAAAATCTAAGAAATACCTCCAGCACAAATTTCTCTCACCTCACCCCTTCAGCCAATTTGTTTCCCAACTTTCAACGGATTTGGTGGATTTCACCTCACCTTCCGTTCACCAAAACGGCCAAACAACGGCAATGAGCAAGTTTCGCCGCTCCACGACCGTGTCTTGTCGTCATACTTCCCGTCAGCGGGCAAGAAAATTGCACCTTCCATGAGCCATAGGTTTTGGTGGGTATAAAAAGGGGGATGTTCTTTGAAGAATACTCAGCGGTATTTTTTCGAGATTCTTGTTGGGTGATTGGAACATCGGTCATCCATTTGGAACTCAGGAGCACCTTCTGAATAGCAGCTTCGAATTTGCCTTGGATAATCATCTAATCCCAACAAGCTGCGGCATGACTAGGTCCAGAAATATCCAATGGACAGTTCTTAATCAATGTCAATAGACCTGAATTGCAACTTTTTTTTTACCTCGCCTGTGACCAGCATCGCGCCCAGACCCCTGCCGAGAAGTTTCTTGGCAGCAAAAAGATTTTGGACATTTGTTGATTTCGTCTGCGAGGTGTTGAAAATCATGTGCTATCCAGACCCGCAGAACGGATGATTTTTGCCGCTTGAGGTTGCCTGGGGTTCAGCAGAATGGCGAGAGGACTGGGGATGGTTTGTTGGATGTCAGAAGAAAATTCAACATGCCAGTCCAATACGAAAGAATCTCGAGATTTAAGTATACACCCCTGAAGATTAACATAGAATCTGAAAATGATGGTTTGGAAGAGGATTTTCCTTTTCCAGGGGTGTATTCTCAGGTTTCATGTGAATCTTCTGGGGTGTATCTCCTCCTTTTCCTCATGCCATTTTGTTGTGTCAGACCATTTTTCCTCATGGCTATTTTCTATGAAATCGGTGAAACGAAGGATCTAAATCTACAAGTGAGCAATGAAAAAACCGTGGTTGTTTGGGGTATACATATAGGGGATGAAATACTACCCATTTATAAAGGGATTATAATGAACCATTATTTTTGGATCCTTATAATCCAACCGATTGGCCTTGCATAGTTTGGCTTCCAGGAGCGGCCGCCACCGACGGGCGGTCTTTGCCCGGAGTGGTAGTGGAGTGGGACAGGAGACGAAGAACATTTTTAAAGGAAAGCTGAAAATGCTGTAACACTCCCGTTGTTGTTGTTGTTGTTGTTGTTGTTGTTGTTGTTGTTGTTGTTGTTGTTGTTGTCGTTGTTGTCGTTGTTGTCGTTGTTGTCGTTNTGTTGTTGTTGTTGTTGTTGTTGTTGTTGTTGTTGTTGTTGTTGTCAGTAGCTTCTGTCGCTCTTGTTGTCATGGTGGTGGTCGTCACGGTGGGGTTGGTGCTGTGGTTTCAGCTAGAATTGTTTGATTGTTCAATGTTGTATTTTCATACATTCCTTACAGCTCTGCTGTTTGCGCCTGCAAGCTTGACACTTGATGTTTTTTCTCTGCTTTCCTAAAATGGTGGTACCCAACAACCAGGGTTTTCCTACTAAAAATGATCATTTTAGGGTGTTTTGGGGGTACCACCATTTAAGCGAACACCCATATGGTTTCTGTTTGCCCATCAGTCTTTTCATACCACCCAGGACGTGGCTCACGCCAAGTCGGAAACAACTGCCTTGGGGAGTCTGTCGGCCATGGAGCGGTGGGTGGCACCCGTGTGTTTTTTTCTAAAGGAACATATGGCAAGGTTGGAAAGGGGTCAGTAAAGTACCCATTTTTTTTTGTTTGGGGGAGGTGGATTTCCCCTTTTTTAATAGGTAATGTATTGTTTAGGTTGGTGTCATATAATAACTCCTGTTGGGAATTTTGTGCCTCTTCAAAAGCACAGTTGGGAGAAGTGGAGTGGCCAATTTTTTTTTTGGTCAGTGGTGAAATCAGAGACATCAATGAGGACCTTGAAGATTCACAGAGGTAAACAACTAACGGCTGCACAATGCAAAAGGGTCTTATGATGTTTCATTTTGTGTATATATACAAATATAACAAGCAACTTTGATGTTTATTTTCATGATCCACATTTCCACTTTTCCTTTTCCTTAGTTATTATATATAGTACAGTAATTAATTCTTTGGTTGTTTGTCATTGGACCTTCGCACCGTTCAGGAGGAAGAAGCTGAAGAAGAAGATCCCAGAGGAGCCATCGTTCATGAGCATCCCTTGTTCGAAGGGATCAGTGAAGAGTTTCTCGGCGCTGGGTTTTTTTCCGAATCCAGGATGTTTTTCATGGGAACCTAAGGGTAAAAAATGCCATCCCCCCCCAAGAAGTAAGGCCTTAAAAAGGGGGTGGGTTACCCTTAGATTCCCATGAATGTTGCTTTTTGTTTTAATATCTGTTGTTTGCTTATTTGTTTTTTTCCTCCACATGCTTTCAAACAAATTCGGTTCAGTACTTCAGTCCTGCTACCAAGGTTGCGTAGCGAGTTGATGCTGAATCTTCGACCTTATCATGTGAAACCAATGGTGAGTCGGGGTCCCAACTTAGGCTGAACGAAAAAATCTCCTTCCCCAAAACTCCACAAAACGTGCAAACGTGGTTTCTCGTCCACCCCTGGTTGCACCTGATTGGACCTTGATTTCCGGTCACGGAGGTCATGACATCAAATCGGAATATGCGCGGGAAATGTTTGATAGCACCTTTATGAGACCGAGGCACGGACGGATGGTTGGTGGTTGATGGGTTATCCAGTTTTGAGTAAAGTGAACAAACTGGGGGGAGTGCCGGCCTTTGTCAGTCAGTTTGATTTTTTTTTTTGTTTGAAGTGGTTTCAAACGGTGATTTTTTTTTGTTTCCCTTCAACAAGTGGGAAACTTTGGAAAACTATGGCTTTTTGAGTGGCCTTTTTAGAGATTTTTGTTGGGCTTGAAGGCTTGTGGTGTCTGGCAGGCCACAGGCTGTTGATTATATAGCCTTTTTTCCCCCAAGCTTGAAAGAGAGGTACGAGGTAAACATCATGAAATCATGAGGAGTGGTACTATGAGTTGATTGAAACGTGAGGCAGAAAGCAACTTCTATTAACTGTTAAACTTTGGGAGGCAGACCAGTCGGCTATGTAATTAGAATCAGCAGCTTTCTTGTCATAAGCAGTTTTTTCCACGCCGCAGGGCACGGACACTGCTGACGCAAGGGAAGGTCCCACAAGACCTCAACGGATTGCTCGTGGTCCACCCTGACGATTTCCATGTCTTTGCCGCTCGCAGAATTTAGAGCCAATGGTGGGTTGCTTTTGACAGAACGTTGCGGATACACAGCTGAACACGGTAATCTTCTTGATCTCTTTGCTTCCCTTTCCAAAGAGTCATGTCATGTCCATCATACCAAGCAGCTTCCTCTCCAGGAAATGTACTATTCTTCACAAAAAAAAGACGCAAAAAAGACGCAGTACGGTAGAAGTCCTAGTTCAGGTTTTTCTTTGGAACGTCCTTTGCCTACACAGCCGTTGTTAGGAATGTGTTTTTTTTCTCAGGAAGTTTTGTACAACAGCGTTGCCCATGAGCCGGAGGTTGGGGATTGAAGAGTCGAAGAATTTGATCATATGCACCAATCCTTAATGTCAGCTTGAACATTTTTGATTCGCGATGATTTTTGTTCAAGATTGCCCAAGGGCAATCTCGGTACTAAGATTTCAAGTTCTGAAATTTCTCCTGGAGGTACTTCCAGGCTGTGCTGGTCAGGACGGCGTTGGATCGTGGACATTTTTGTGAAGGAAAACCCTTTACCTTTGGTACAAAATCAGATGTCATATCGTCTGGAAAGGGAAAAACCTTTACGGGAATTTCAAAATCCCAAAAGAACACAGGCAAAAACTGGGTGGCAAGGATTTTTTATTTTCACCCCAAAAATTGGGGAAGATTCCCAATTTGACTCATATTTTTCAAAGGGGTTGAAACCGCGGGCCAACTAGAAAAAAACATGGGGCCCTCATTCCATGTGAGTTTTCCCGGTGCTACCTCTTGGGATATTCAGCACCGGTCGGTCGGCACCTGAAAGAGACACCAAGTTGAACGAAGTTTCATCCAAGTATATATTTCTGCTTGGAAGTTCGAAGCCAGTGTTCGGCCCAGTAAGAGAATTGAATGATGAATGAAGTGTTGGTTGTTGTTGTTGTTGTTGTTGTTGTTGTTGTTGTTGTTGTTGTTGTTGTTGTTGTTGTTGTTGTTGTTGTTGTTGTTGTTGTTGTTGTTGTTGTTGTTGTTGCGGATGGTATTGAACTCTGTGATTCCTCTGTTGTTTTAGTTGATGCATCCCCACCTTCCCCCACAAAGTCTGGCTTCAAACAATTCAGCGAAAGGAAGTGGCTCTACAAATTACAACTCTTAGTGCCTTGCCTTGATTAGAATGCTTTTCCGTAACTACCCAGGTGTTTGCCCAAGTTGCTGTTTGTTTCACAGTAATTTGCTAAACTCAAGACAATTTTTCACCTTTGGAGTCAACTTCAGGCAATGAGGACTCAATTCCGCAAGACTTCACCAATCTTTGTGTATATAACTGAGTCAGCCAAGGTCCTTTCACTGTGAAACTCCGTGACTTTGCTGATATAATACTGTAAGACGAATGACTTGCATGTTATGATTTCACGGTGTCAATGAATTGTCATTTCTGCTCATGATATCTGAAGCACATCGAATTTCCGAAAGGTTTGTTGGAAAATTAGATACCCGTCGAAATCACCTGAAGCCACTTAGAAATACCAAAAGAGTAAAGCTGCAGAGATTTCTTTGTCGAGAGGGATTTTATCAACTTGGAACAGTGTGGTTTCATCTGTCAAAATGAGGTGAGGAGCCACAACATGGCTTCTATTATATTAGCACCGACATTTTAGAGCTCTTGCTTGGCAGGCCGGGGCCCCATGGAGTTCTTTGTCAGAAACAAATTATGTCCCCACATCTTTTCCCCACTGAAAAAAAACCAAGCCTTGTGAAGATGCATTTGGGTCTTACCAACAACACCCCTGATGCGGTAAACTGCGCGACACGTCCCGAAACACCGTCGGAGGCATCGTGCCGATCGCAGCAAGTTGAAGGAAACGGTGTACCAAGCTGCACAGGATTTTTTGAGTTCCTGGCTCATGAGATTCTTGGTTTCCATCTGAGAGGACATGAGCGAAAACAGCAAGAAACAACAAGAATTCCTGACTTGTTGTGTTTACTAAAAAATGGTAAATATACCTCGACCGCAAATCTTGAGAGACGACTTCAAAATAAAAATGGAAAATCGATGGGCTTTGAAGCTTTGTCAATGAATTTTCATGAAGTCGTGAATGATGGAGGCTTCATGGATTTGGCACCACGATGTCCCCCAGTTGTTGAAACGGTACCGATCAAGTCATAGTGACTCATAGTGGTATCGTTGTGTCTGCAGCTATTGGATTTGCCGCCCTGTTTTTTAGTTGCCTCTAATGGGATGCGTTGAACAGGTGTTGCATCATTTTTGAAATTTTGTGCCTATGTCTCGATACAAGTGTATCGCTGTATAGCGTATCTCGTGAATCATCATGCAAACACTGTAGAGATGTACATGAATAGGAAATATGTAGAGATACATACTGTATACTTTATACTGTATACTTTATACCTTTATACCTTTATACCTTTGTACCGTATACCTGTATGCTGACAATCATGACTTTTTCACAACTTTCAAGACATCTAATCAACTGTTCCCTCTCGATTCCTCTGCCGAGAACATCACACCAAAGTCTATGTGAAGCTCTTTGCGAACCTGGATGACGATTTCAAATATGCATTATTAAATCAAGTGCAGATCCAATTCTTCAAGGCAACTCGCAAAACGGACCAAAAAACGCTGGAAAGCTAATAACCAACTGGAAAGCATTTGGAGATTTGCATGAATTTTTGAGGTTGCATCAGGATTTGTTTTTGCCAATTCTTCCAGGATCAAGTCTCCAATAGTACACACATTGCAATCCCCAAAATTTGCCAAGATCTCATCTACGGAGGTTTTTTTCTGAAGCTGGACTGCTTCAGTGAAAATTCTTCTCCTCTTTTCAACAAAAACGATACCTCCCCCGCGCACGTTTTTGAGTATGGTTGGAAGGCGGAAGATCTGATTTGCAGAGAGAATGAAGTCGGCGATTCTTGCTCCTCGGATCAGACGTGACACACACTGAGAGTCATCACCTTGGAATGACAGAAATTTGAACTTAAGTGAAGCACTCAGAGAGATGGTTGAGAGAGACATCCAAAACAAAGTGTGACATGGACCCATGGATATGAAGGGTTTGCCATTTTTTTTTGGATCAAGATGGGGACAGATTCAACTGGTAAAAGCTGCTGGCGGAGAACTTGATCTGTACATTCCGGACTTGTGCGATAGTAAATGTTCGAGGCATCTTTGTCTTCACTGGTGAAGCAGATATTTATTGCAAGCACGTGTCCTGACTTGAATTGAATCGTTTGTTGTTCTTCTTCTTCTTCTTGTTGTTGTTGTTGTTGTTGTTGTTGTTCTTCTTCTTCTTCTTCTTGTTGTTGTTGTTGTTGTTGTTGTTGTTGTGATGGTCGACGTTGGCCTTTTCGGTGTAGTCTGTTTTGCAACAGTCGTGCGTGTCGCACTTCAACTGTTGGTATTTTTTGATGGCCAGATGAATTTCCTTACCTGTTGAGCCATGCGGGAGGAAAGTTCACAATATCAATGCTTCAGAGGCCCAACAGAGTTAGGTTGTTTGTATTTTCACCATGTGTACATTGTTATTTGGGGACAAACAACCATCAAGTTATATGAAAAAAAATGGAAACAAATGCCTTGGATTTTTATTGGATCTCCCACCCTGAACAGTACTGAGTGACGTGACTTCCTTCGGGAGCACCGTGGCATTCCGAGGCCTTTGTTGGTCGAATGTCTCAACTGCCTGGGACGAAAGCGTGGTAGCTTGGCGCAATAGGATGAGAATGCCCAAAACCAGGTGGTGAACGATGCAGCTTGAGCCAAATCATTGCCACCCCAAAAGTATGATCCTAAACAAATGCAAACAATTGACCTTCCAAATAGGGCCAGTTGCAATAGCAATAATTTTAGTGAGTTTTGCTAGTCTTTTTGGATTCATCTCTCTCCTATGTGCCTGATACGAGCCTCCCAAAACGCTTCCCAGCGAAGCTAAGGGAGTCCTGGTGGGGTGCGTTAGAAGTTGGTGGCAGTTGTCTGGAACGTGTGGCATCTGTTCGAGCCTACACCGATTGTATCTGGACTTATCTTCATTGCTATGCTTTTTTTTGTTTGTTTCATTTCTTTCATTTCTTTCATTTCTTGCATTTTTTTCATTTCTTTCATGTTTTTTCCTTTGTTTCATTTGTTTCTTTCTTTCTTTCTTTCTTTCTGTCTTTCTGTCTTTCTGTCTTTCTGTCTTTCTGTCTTTCTGTCTGTCTTTCTGTCTGTCTTTCTTTCTGTCTTTCTTTCATTTCTTTCATTTCTTTCATTTCTTTCATTTCTTTCANCTGTCTTTCTGTCTTTCTGTCTTGTCTTTCTGTCTGTCTTTTCTTTCTTGTCTTTCTTTCATTTCTTTCATTTCTTTCATTTCTTTTCATTTCTTTCATGTTTTTTCCTTTGTTTCATTTGTTTCTTTCTTTCTTTCTTTCTTTCTGTCTTTCTGTCTTTCTGTCTTTCTGTCTGTCTTTCTTTCTGTCTTTCTTTCTGTCTTTCTTTCATTTCTTTCATTTCTTTCATTTCTAGTATCTCATGTCTCACTTGGATGATTCAAAGTCACCCCCAAATGGGAAAAAAAGGGTTACAACCTCTAGGTTTTTACATCCGCAAAACTCAAGTCGTTTCGCCAATGACCTTCCAGATTCGAATCGCAAGTTCTGTCCAGGTGTGGTGTGGGAGTTGTCTGCAAAAGCCATGCGAGACTTGTGGTTGCTTTTCCCTTATGAGCACCTTGGTTCCAAGTCAAGTGAAGGCGCCGAGATTTTCCAGATCGACCTTTAGGGTTTAGGATTGGTGAGATGAATTCGTGCTTTTTTCGGCATGTTATATATTTTTTTTGGAGACGTTTCGGATTACTCGTTGAACAAAACGGGTGATGAGTTGCAATCCAAATATTTTTGGTAGTAGACACTTGGTATTTGGTAGCCAGTAGAGGAGGATATTTCTTCAATTGATCAGAGTCCAGACTTGTCAAGATACATTCTAAAGACCAAACTTGGTGTATCCCTGATACCTGACTCAAAAAAGGATGCAAATTTACTTGGTGACTCATGTCAATTAGTTTTGAAGCCAAACCAGGAATGTTCGATTTATGGATAAATGTGTGCGATTCTGTAGGCAAACAGCCAAGCTGGTGACCAGTCGCACGTTGTCTTGCCAAAATCCACATACAAAATGTCCAAACCGAACAAAAAGCAACCGCAACATAAGATCTTGAGTCGAAGATGGTGTTTTTTTTTCATTTTTCCTAGGCGCTTTCTGTTGAAGCGCCCCAGGGTAACATCAACTATCCAGGGGTTTTTACCCATTCTTATCACCAGACTATGCCCCCAAAAATGATGATCATCTGATCTAAGGTGTGGCTTCTTTGTGCCTTGGGTACCAACTTAGGGGGGGTGAGGTTCAAGGGACGACACCAAGCACCAGGTGGGTGAGTTGTAGCCCCCAAAAAATGCAACCCTTTGAAACGGTTGGAAGGGTTGAAAATTGGTGATCCTTTTTTCTGGTAGGACAATCCCAAAAAAAAACTGCTTGCCCGAACTGGGTTTTGGATCTTGCAACGACCAGGATTTCCGACTTGTTGGGGGGTACAACTGCTATTTGCCCTGAGTCTATAGGGAGTTGGGCCCGAAGAAAAACAACAAATAACTGTTTGGACCTTGCTCTCTGAACATTCTTTTTGTAAATTTCAACTTAAAAGGATGGGTGTTTCAACCGAATTTTCCAGGATCAGCCACCACAAAACCACAAATCTTGCCACGTGGATTTCTAGTCCTTCCAGAGGTTCACTTTTCGGGTATCACCTGGTGACTTTCAGGACAAGGTTGCCATGAAGCACCTGCAGTTATTGTACCCCTTCACAGATCGCGTTAGTATCTCGGCTTGGAAAATTTTTGGATAGAAAGGAAGAAAGGTTTGAATCCACTAAGTGGGCGATCCCAACAAACAACAAACTTTTTTCGTTGCACAGCTTTTTTGTAATTTTAATTTGTTGCTTCTCTTGGGCCCAAGGGGCCTTATTCTTGCTGAAACCGCCTGGTGAAACCACCTGATGGGAAAAGGTTTCCCTGTTTGTGGAGTAGGGAAATCTGGTTTCGCCCCGACCGTCGCGCAGGTGAAATCAACATGTTCGAGAGTTGTAGCGCTGACTTCACACGAGTCATTCGATCCTTGGCTGAAAATGTTGCGAAAGCCCACCCATCGGATTAAAAAATCTCAGGTCCGTAAAGTCTTAGCTGTAGCTTCAACAACAAAAATCCTCTGCGCTTCTATTCGAGTGGTGATTTGATCATGTTTCTGGGTAATCGAAAAGTCATGTACATATGGAGATTACTTCAGTAACTCAGTACTTTGCCACAATAAAAAAGGCATCTCTTGGAAACAGCGAGGCGTGGCTGGACATGTTACTAGCTGCTGCGATGGAATTTGGTGCTATTTTTGTCCAAGCTTAAAATTGTAAGTACAGAGGGATGGTTTGGGAGGAACCTGTAACTTTGAAGAGTTTTGTAACCTTTCTTCACCAGTGACCAGCTGCAAGTAAAGGGGACCTTCCACAAGAATCAACCACAGTAGCGGAACAAGAAGTCCTTGATTCAAGTCACTCCGAAACCCAGGTGGTCTGATGGTGTTTCTTGGAAGCAGAAATTGCTACCCCGGGACATTTCGGAAAGGATGAAGGTGGAGGACAGTTTTCCAGAATCTGAGGCAGAAGGTGTACTGTCGTGATGAGCTTGTGATGCAAGAGGGTGACACTGGAGATGAGATGTATGTGCGCCTCGGCGGTTCAAATTGAAGCTCAGGAAGAGGGATGAGACCCTCATCAGTCATGGATTTTTTCGGGAAAGCTGATTCAAAGTCACGGCTGGAATGATGGTGGAACTGAGGCTCTGTGTGGGCAAGTGCAGCGTCTTCCGCGGCTACAACACGGTGTTTGGGTGGGTGTGTGCTGATGGGTGTTGATTGGCCTGTGACCACCTAGAATCCTAGAAATCAATGCCTGTAGCACTGTAGGGGGAAAATTTTTCGGCAACAAAAAAGTTCACCTTCATTTTTCAAATCAAATTTCGGGATGATACTGGAAAAAAAATTACGTTCCCTGGAAAAAAAATTCACGTTCCCTGGAAAAAATATTTACAGCCCCTGGAAAAGAAATTTAGGCTCCCCTGGCCCTGTGGTCCTCTGGTTGTTTGGTCCTTTGGTCCTCTGGTCCTCTGGTTGTTTGGTCCTCTGGTCCTGTGGTCCTCTGGTCCTCTGGTGCTCTGGTGCTGTGGTCCTCTGGTCCTTTGGTCCTCTGGTCCTCTGGTCCTGTGATCCTCTGGTCCTCTGGTCCTGTGGTTCTCTGGTCCTGTTGTCGTGTAGTGCTTTGGTCCTCTGGTCCCAAAAATTCTATGAACTGCGAGCGAATCACGTAGCATGTTTTGCGAATGCATCTGGGGGGG